>JAAMPD010000964.1:36380-51169 GCA_025266255.1 Trissolcus basalis
AATTACAGGGCGAGCGGGTGACAACCCTCGCCTTCGGCTCAGGCTGTCAACCCCCGCTCCACCCGATAATTACTTTTCACGCCTAGGATAGAAATATACTATATCAAAAAATTATACTTTACTTATATGAAAAATATAAATTCCGCATATATTTATACATACATTTTCGTCCCTGTGGGCAAATTCTATCTCATAGAAAAAGAATTGTTTCAAGGAAATAATCTTGAATCTAAACTTCTTTGTTTTGGATGAAGAATAGAAAATGATTCTTTGGAACATTCTTTGAACATTTTGGAATATTATATTTATTCTAGTATTTTATTCTCAATTGAAAGCTTTATCAACAAAGAATAATAATTTTTTGCACCAAGTGAATTATTTTTAAGAGTGTAACCAATCACTAATATCCAACAACAAGCTTACTTTCTTCGGGTCTCTTGACCGTGGAGAAACATCCGTCAGCAGACAGGTAGAGCAACAGAGCACCGTTGGCAGGCAGTTCTTTAAATCCACTGGCAAGGAAAACTTGGACTTGACTGTAGGTAGGTTTGTAGAGCAAATACTTGTGCGGATTGTCTCGCCTGGGTGCGCCGTTCTCCGCGGGGTAAGGTCCGGGCCGGAACGGTAACCGACCCGCCGGAGATGCGTCGTGCAGATGGTTCGGGTCGTCCCTCGGTTCGCGTTCCAGCGTCTGCAGCATCCGGAACATGTCCATCGACAGCTCACTGAACTTTACCTGATCCGCGCAGTTGCCTACGATCAGGATCTCTTGAAGAGACAGGCACATCGGTGGCGAACGTTCTACCGGCGGAGACGTCAGGGCACCCAGCCTGTGCGTCACTACCACCGGATTTGACTCCGAATGAAGAATACCTACGGCCGATTCCGCCTTAACAAACGCTTTTATCTCCTCCAGCACCATACTCCATTCCACCTGCAAAACATACACAAACACATTTTACATATTTTCAATATATTTTCCTTATATATTGTCCACACATATAACATATATGAACAATATATTGTGGGGTGTATCAGACAAGCCATGCACCTGAAAAGGTTATGTGAGGTCAGCCAATCAGTCGACCAAAAGTCAATTTTATAAGATTCTATTTTTCTCGTATAAAAGACTGTGTTATCTTGGACGAAATCGTCAATTGTAGTTAAGGTACAAAATAAAAGTTACCAGTCAAGTTGTGCCTATCAAGTTTGTTTATTCTTTTGTACCCAAATTATCCCTCGGGATTATTGTGGGTGTGCTAATGTGAGCACATGGCTTTAAGAGTGTGGAGCGTTGTCCACTATAATATTATATGTCAGTAATCACGTATTGTGAATATATTGACCATACATAGATTGACAATATACTAACAATACAATTAAATATTTGTACGAACTGCTAATCTATTGCCATATATTTTCTATATCTAAAAAATACTCAAGCATTTATGATCAATATATTGATAATATATTTTCCATATATTGTTAATATATTGACAATCTATTGTTAATCTGTTGTCAATATATACATTATATATACATTATAAAAGATGATATATTGTCCATATATTTTCAATAGATTCACAATATATTATTTTCAACATATCCATATATTGTCAATATATAGACAATCTATTGTCAATTTGTTATCAATATATGATATGTTGAAAATAATATAGTGTCAATTTATTTGATAATATATCGATGGCTCGCACGAAGACTGTGCCAATTTAAAATAACATTGAAATTTTTGAATTGGCACAGTCTTCGTACGAGCCATCGATATGGACAATATATGATGTTTATTACTAAAGTTGCTTTATAAATATATCATCGACCTTACTCCCTTAATTTCAATTCGATAATTACCTGATCTTCAGGATCATAAGTATTTGTGTAGTCAGCTATTTGAGCATCGAGTTCCTGGACAAGCTCCTTTACAAGCTTCATTTTGTTCAGAAGAAGACACACGACGATGAAACGAGCATAGTACCTCAGCTTCTTCACCATCAAGTCACTACGGTCTTCCTTTGCCGCGCGACTGTAATACGCGCGAACACGTATCGCCGCGTAGAAAGAAAATGCCTCGTGTAAATAGCTGATCTCGCTTGTTCGCAGATAGTAGTGATAGTAAAGCTGTCCAATTTTACTCGCTATCTCTCCTATTTGCCAGCGTTTCAGTCCGTATTTTGTATCCAATATTGCCCTAAAATTTACAAAATAACAATCAAATCAACTTTCATTATCTCAAAACGTAATTTGAGTTTGAGTATCATGTCGAGGTAAATTATGAAACGCAAGATGAATGATGATCAAACTGATCGACTATTGTTATAGTACATCATCAGTAAATGGCTCAGTGACACCTTATGAATCCATCGCCCAACACCTATAATCTATTATTATACTTGAGTTAGTTATTTCGTGTAAGACTGTAATGTACCGGACAAAGATGAATCGATAGTTTGAGAGGGAAAAAAAAAGTAAATTGCCGGTCAAAGAGACCATGCGGTTTTTTATTTGCCCGCTTGTCCACGCTTCAGTGCGAATTGTGTAAGAGTATCAACATTTACACGTTATGCGTCGATACCTATGCGAGCAAAGTTTTGCAAAAAAAGCATCATCGATTCAGCAGACGACTGTTTTTCTTTATTTACTTTTATTTTTCATTCTAATTGTTCTTCGACAGGTTTTAATTTGAATCTCATCAGTTGTTGAGGCAAAATTTTTTGAAACAATTTAGACATACTTTTTTTTCAAGCTGCTATAAATTAACATTACCTGCGATTTAAATGTCAAGTTTTTAATTTGATTTTGAATTTCAATTGTGATGTTCAACTTTTATTCTTTCTAGATGGATGAAACCCAACTGAACGTTCAAGATGGTTAATACAAGTTGGATGAATAGAGTGTTTTAATGATTGATCACACAAAATGTGAATGCATTTTATTGATTGGCGGTTCTCTGGCGCCAATTCTATAGAGTTGGCGATCATTTTTAGGACTGATAAATAATTTCGTGTAGACAGGGGACTCAAAACAAAATGGTACAGTATAACAACTCAATAACTTGTTTTGATGCAACGTGGGGAGTATTTAATGATGTAGAGAGATGTGTTCATTTAGTGAGTAGTATACGGCAAAACTGATCCGACACCCTCTACCTATGACTTCATCCCATCAATACTGTATGTTCCAAAAAAGGAATTTTTCTTCTCATCAACACAAAATAACACAACACATTTAAACAAAACCAAGTGTCCATCTATTTTGACAACTGTCAATTTTTTTTGTTTTTTTTTTTGACAGTCCAAAGTTGTATCAAATGAGACCAAAAAAATAGAATATTGATAAAAGAGTAGAAGGGCTGTTTTTGGTAAAAGAAGCTAAGTTGAAATTTGAAAAGCAGGATTGTAGGATTGTTTATGTTTTGCAGAATAAGAATTGAAGGGGAGAGGCAGGTAATGAATGATCAGTTAGGTTAGGTTGACAGAAGGTAAAGCTTGCGAATAAGACACGTGGGGTGGAGAAATGACGAGGGAGGGACCAGCGAGGAGAGGACGTCTGCTGAGGTTGGTTCTGACCTGTGCTGTTGCTGGAACTTCCAGAGTTTGGTGTAGATGTCGAAGGTACGGCCAAAGTAAGCCTGCCACTGTTTGTGGCCGTACTGGGGCAGATCCCTAAGACCGTTGAACAGCTGCTTGCTCTTCTCAAGCAGGTGGATGAACTCGGCGACGACTTTGCGCTCATGGTCCTCCATGCTGGCCATCATGACCATCTTGTTCGTGAGGATCTCTCGTCGTCGTCGGGGTCCGGCGGCCACCCCTCACATCAGTCGCGCACGGCCGCGCGATGGCGCCCGCGGATATCTGTCTTTTCCGCCTACTCTGTCCTTGTCCCCCTTTCACCGCCGCGTCACTCAATCAATAACGCCACTCTCTTATCCCTAGCAATTATACGGCTGCGACATCAAACACCAGCGACGCCTAGTTCCAGCCGTCGACCACCTCCGTCGGCAAACGATCGATTTGTCCTAGCCTGCTGCTGGCACACACCCTCTCACACAGGGTGCAAACTTGCATTCTCGCTTCGAGGGTGCTCGCTAGATGGAACAACTTTCGACCACCCTCGTAAATCCAATATTTTTCAAACTTTTTTGTTTTTCAACCATCTCTTAAACGTTCTAGCCAAACTTGCTCCTTACTTGCTATTTAACAGGATTTTGATTCTCTTTCATTTTTTTTTTTTTCAAACAAATGTAAAACAAAATTCTTTTCATTTTTATTCTATAGTGTTTTGTTGTTTATTTTTCGTTTGTTTTTTCTTTGTACATTATATAGAGTTTATATATCTCATACCATTCAAACCAAATGTAGAAATGCTGTAACATCTAGTATACATATTAGGAATATCAGAATGTATCTGCTACCTAGAATTTTGGAATGAAAATAAATAAAAATTTGTTCTTATAGCAAATCAAAGTAGGATTATATTATTATAGTACCAAAGAATTTCTCATAGTTAATTAAATTAAGTAGTATAAACATATTGTTTCAGAAAATATTTGAAAAGATGGAAATTCTCCCTAGTATAAAAAAGATCATATATTGTCTATACGTAAAACATATATTGAAAAAATATTATTTCAGAAATCATATATTGTGCATATACAGACACTATATTATCAATCAATCAATATATTAAAAATATATTGAATGATTTTGAAAATTTCTAATATTTCGTCATAAGAAGTAATCAAACAGTATCAATATATTGTCCATATATTGTCAATATATGAACAATATATGATTTGCAAAAAAAACACTACACTTTCAATATATTGACAATATACTGACCATACATAGAGAATATATTGCCAATATATTAACAATATATTTAACGATTTTAAAAATTTCTAATATTTCGTCATGAAAAATACTCAAATAGATATGATCAATATATTGTCCATACATTGTCAATATATGAACAACATACGATCTTTTTTACTAGGAATATTAGTATTTGAAATATATATAAAAAATGAATAAAGTCATAGATGATAGAAGAGGAGCTGTACGATAATTTTTCCCCCGTTTACAAAATCAAAGACTTCAAAAACATGTAATTCAATATTACATCGGCCATAAATTATCCTATCTACTGGTTTGCGCTGACTGCAACCCGCCCCTGATGCGATCAACTCTTGGTATGTTTCTGTACGCTAATATTGATTCGTATATGGGGTGCCGAGATTCGGGCGTACAGATAAAGAAGGGAATAGTGTAGGTTTAACACACCAGTTAAGCAGTACAAGTGCGACAGACAATGTGGATTTAACTAAAACTCAGCTCCTAGCTCTTTTAACGGGCTCATTCAGCTACTCACTGGTCTTCACTTAATTTACTCTTTTGCTTAAGTGATTCATGATTCGCCGGAAGTTTATTGTATCAAGAGGTTAATCACTCAATTAGACTAACTCGAAAGCGACTATTACCAACACTTTCTTTTTATTCCCACTTTTTTAGGCTTGATATCAACTAATTTTCAAGTCATCGATATACGTGCGATTGAATTTTATATCACATTTCATAAAAAATATTAGGGACAACTGGGGTAATTGTGACGCCGTGGGGTATTTGTGACAGGATAATTATTATTAACAATAAACAAAAAATACCGAATATTTATTCAAAATTTTGTTCCTTACACATGAATAAACAATATTCTAAATCAATAATCGATATTTTTTGTTTATTGCTAATAATAATTATCCTGTCACAATTACCCCAGTTGCCCCTAGACCGAACACAAAAAAATGAAACAAATTAAAAATGATATCATAACTTTTTGCCGCTGAAAATATATTTTATATATATTTTGACATACATTTAACCATATATTTTCAGTTAAAATGTATAAAAAATATATTTTCAATTATATTCTCGAATAGAGAATAAATATATGTTCCACAGAATTTCTGTTATCAATGTCGAAAAAATATATTACAAATATAACTTTCTGCGGAAAATATATTTCGACATATATTTTTGTGTATATGTTGATATATATTATTTTCCATAAGGGTGTGAGAATGATTGTTTATTAAACGATGTATTTTTTGGTGATAATGATGTTTTATAGGGGCGAGTGTTAATGACTGTTGTGATATGATTGTGAGGAGAAGTATCGAGTCGGAAATTCGGCAAAATGGCGCGCGGGATGTCGATGGAGGCAGGCAGTCTGCGGAATCCAGTTTCGCTAACTCGGCAGTGGACGAAGATTAATTAACTAGATAACGATTGGTGCTAGAGCGGCAGGGTTCACAGTTTACGCAGAGTATACAGATTTGTAGCACCGTGTGCAACGTGTATTGGCTGTCGCGCCTCATCTACAAGTCAATCAGGTTCGCGTGCCCGGCGATCGTGAGCCAGCTGTACGCGCTAGCTCTACATCAACTGACTTTATTAACCAAAATGCGCTCCAATAAATCCACCGTATCAGAGTATATCCCTCCAAATGTCTTTTTATACTAACTATTTTCAAATGTCAAACAACTTTGCATCATTTATTGTTACAAAAAAAGAACACATCTTGTTAGATGATTTTACGGTGTTCTATTTAAATTTAGACTTTTCAAATATATTTGTCACACACTTACCCTTTGGAAACATTCAATTTTAACGAAAAATTAATTTAAGATGTCATGATAAAGTTCGTGAACAAGTTATTTTTCTGTATTTTTTATCATGAAAAACGTATCAGTCTGAAATTTAAGATGATTTTTGTCTTAACCGAGTCAAAGATTGTTTGCAATTTATTAAAATCGAATGGGGAAAATGAGTAAATTGAATTTTTGTTCTGCCGCATTATGGAATATACACTGAGAAAAACAATCTATGAAATATTATAATTCATAAATAAAAATTTACTGAACTATACAGTATATGGGGACAAATCTAAAATTTGAAAAAAAAATTGTAACTAAAATTTAAATTAATAAAAGTTTAGTAAAATCAAAATTTGCTGTAAGTTTAACTAATTGTTTACAAATTTTAATACTGTACAGTTCAGTAAATTTTTATTTAAAATTTGATAGAATTTTTTTTCAAGTATATTAAATATTAAAAAATTTATAATTTACATTGCCTTTTGTGTTCGGTATTTAACATCATCAAAAAACTAAAATGAACCTTTTGTTCTGAGTGTTTACTATAATACTGATATAATTATTATAACTTTGTTCTGAGACAGAAAAAAAGATGAAGTACGAATCGAAGAAGGTTCGTCATCTGGGAGAACAATGACTCAATCATTAAATTATTCCAGCGTGATTTACGCTCCGTAATGACACGTGCGGCGCCCAAAACTGTACGGCACCTTGCGATGAGGTATGCATCGTGTATAATTTCAAAGAGGGCTGCATATATGAATGCTTAAGGCAATCTGGCACGCTCGTTACGATTGCAAGATCGAGCCGCGATATGACTTTATCGCTCATCGGTATCGCCACTTCATTTCGCCAGTAGACCTTTTGCTAGCACACGTGTTACACATTTGTATGTATCACGTGCGATTTTCGTCCTATCGTCTTTTATCATTCAACAAACTATGCTCATTATTTTTCAGCTCCCAAAGTGGATCTTGTCGTCCGGAGCTCAGTATATATATGTATATATTTTCCGGAGGCTACCTCGCGTCTCTCCTCCTAGCACTATTTATATTCGTCATACTAATGATATATTTAGTGTAGGATTTTTCAGATGATTATGCTCAATTTTGTCAATCTAGTTACTCTAAGTATCCCATTTGATACTAATATTTATTATTAAATATCAGTCGTATTTATATTTATAGGGTGAGACCGAGAAAAATGATCAGTGGAGTAAAATTGATCAGATCAAATGATCAAACATATATAAGTATATAAAATTGTTTTTAATAATCATATATTGCAAATAACATTTAAAGAACCTAATAGTGTGTTACAAGAAGTTACAAGAAAAATCTTACTGAAAGTTTTTATTTGCTTTTGTGAGCAGATTATTTTTACCCCGTTTCACCCTACTACAGCGTTACCAATTTTTAATAATTCGAAAAAAATTCGTTAATCAGCCATAATAACTACGAGAAAAATATTATCAAAAATAAGTCAAACAAATTAAGCGATACAGTGATGAATCAACTATTTATAAAAAATTATTAGTATTTGATGTTTTTAACAAATTTCAATGAACTTTTATTTTTCTTTTTGTTTGTTATTACTCTAGTATATTTTACAATAATATTGTTTAAACAAATTGTATCCTCGTTTTAATATATTATTTTCATAGATTTTCGGGTGAGATTAAATCAAATTATCACTCAACATACAATAATACGCACAAACTTACTTTACAAAGCAAATTAAAGTTTTTTTTTTAAATTAAATAATTTTGAAGTTCGATTCGGTTAATCATTTTGAAATGATTGAAAAAATATAAAAAGATAATTAAAATTTATTAGAAATAATTAAAAACGGTGTTCAAAATAATTGCAAATCGCTTAATTTTTTAAAGATAATTTTTAATTTATCTTTTTTTCTTGCAGGGTTGGCTCGCCATAAAGACAAAAAGTTGTTTGAAATAAATAAATAATGAATATAAAAAACGATCTGGATAATCAGCGATTGGTCAATTGTTTGAACAGTTTGTATAATCTGGGTTGGCGCGATGCATCGACGCGCTAGTTGTTGAAAAAGTGATGTATTGTCGAAGAAATGAAAATTTTTATACTCGCAAGACGAATCGCACGGAAAGAAATAAAGGTAATGAGTGCTCGTCACGAACGCGCAAGCGATACGAGCTCAACAGGTTAGCAATACGTTACACGAATTTATTTACATGTCTTTGGAGTATTCAAAAAAGTGTCGGCGTGTCGCCGCGGATATTGGAGCTCTCCGGGCGGCTTGCAAGATTTATCGCAACGTTATTACGTTCGTTTCCTCGTCCGCGCGAATCACAACCAAAGGCATTGACGTTATACTTTCATTTTTGTTGCAATACGATCTTCAATTATTTATTTTCGATAGATGACATTCAGTTGAATTATACAGAGTGAGGAGTTTTTTTACAAGTTTAAACACGCGGCCACACCCTGCTATTAATATCAGTTAACGAAGCGATATGATCGAGCATCTATACACGTAGCATTCAACCCCCATTGATCGCGAGAACTTTGCCTGAGTCACCGTGAAACAAAGTCCAACACCGATCGTTGAACTAGGGTCTGAAACGTCACACGATTCAGACCCTAGTGCAATGATGAATATAGTTTAAATGTTAAGAGGCAGAAAAAGCAAGAGGGCATCAATGCGACAAGAAACTGAAGCTGCCAAAAACGGAAATGGACTTTTATTCCGGTCTCGCGATCATGTTTATTGGCTACTTGAGGATCTTTTTACACGCTCATGTCACTACTTATTTCGTGTAGACGAGCGAATGACATCTC
Organism: Trissolcus basalis; assembly: GCA_025266255.1. Classification (NCBI taxonomy): domain Eukaryota; kingdom Metazoa; phylum Arthropoda; class Insecta; order Hymenoptera; family Scelionidae; genus Trissolcus; species Trissolcus basalis. Next base: position 45,867 of record JAAMPD010000964.1, read on the forward strand.
GAAATTTCGTAAACTACAAATTTGAAGGGATGAATTACATTTTATTTGATCTTATAATTGTTATATAATTTCGTGAATTTCGAGGATTACTCAATATTTATTTTTCGAGGATAGTATTAATTAAAATTACTATAATAATTACTAGTACCAATAGAATGTTTTTTTACAACTTTTATTATTGTTATTATGTTATTAGAATTTTTTTTCATTTTTTTCATTTTTTCATTCAGTTCATCTTTTGTTAAAATCATAATATATTAATGTGTTAAAATTTTACAAAAATAGATGGAAATTAGATGAAAAATAAAATGACTAAGAATATATTTTTCTCACTTACTTTATATTATTTAACCAATTATATATTTTATTATTAATCATTTCATTTACATTTTTATTTAACTATTTTTGACATATTTATCGTAACAACTTGTATACAGTATACGATTGTGCCGATCTGATAGTAACTCATAATGTTATATGTTTAGAAAGAGTGTAGTTGTGCTAAAAATATTTGTAGCAACGTGCGCTGAAAAATAATTGCCAAAAATCATCGCGATGAAATGTTTACACATTATACTAAAATTACTGTGTTTTGTATCTGCTTTTTAAATCGTGTATCATTTTATAAATTGAATATTGTTTAATAAAATAACATCTATAAGTTTCAACTTTCAGAATAATATATATAAGAGATATTATAAATGTGAGTCTTATAAATGTACAAGATTTAAGTCATGATTACCATTAAATTGTGTGAAAAAATACAGATCCGTACATCACGGACTTATGACTTTAGTAAAAATATTTCGTTGAACTTATTTTTCAAGTTGAATCTCTTTCTATTCAAAAGTAAAATATCATAAGTAATAAAGTGACAGAAAAATACAATGACAGTAAAATAAATAACCACACTGTGAGTATCATTACAAGAAATTTATACTATGATGAATGAGTTTTACAGATATAAATTCTAAAAACAATAACACCACCAATTATATTATCGACGAATCCGGAAATTATTCTAACCAATGTTTTATCGTCTCTTACTGGATTCGATTTAATAAAATTCTAAAATCTTTGCGAATTCACCACAATGTTAAGTATCATAAATTCACGGTCCCTTCTGCGAGACTGTTTTTTGTTGGGAACAAAAATCTGAATATTCCTTTAGAGAAAGAAATTTCTATGGATCCGCTTCTGGTAGTTTATCTAAAAGCAATTGAATCTACGTACGAGGTTAAATGTATGTAAATATTAGGAAAAAAAAAAAAAAAAGAAAAAAATGTTACGCAGAAGATGGGTGGTTGTTTTATCTTGAGTGAAAAATGTTGGCATGCAGTGAGTATTTATGAGCGTAGGAAAATTATTTAGCTGATATGATCGGTTAGAGTTTCGGAGATAAAAACAAAAAGTGGTCTAAAGCAAGTGAAGCAAATACTAATAAATTAACATATATGGTGAAAGAAACTGTTATGCGAAGCGAGGAGAACTAGAAGAAGATAAAACGCGCGTATATGGCGGCAATAAATTCGGCGCAGGTCTATAAATTCATGCGGGATGCGCGCATTTATCCAGGAACGCGCGCGCGGCTATCAGGTTGGCGCGCAGAGATGAAGCGGATGATCCCGCCTCTAAGGATGCACTGCGGGGGTGGCGGCCGCGGTGTGGCCGGGTCCGCCGGAAGTCGCAGACCTCCTTCGGCGCAGACTCCGATACAGCCAATCGCCGGTGCGCCGCTGATAACGACGCGACCAAATGCACAGCACAGCCGAATCTGCCGGTCCACGAGTTGACGATCCTTTATCCTGTCAACCTCGGACGTCGCTTCTCCAGCCGATCACTCTCCTACAGATTAATTGCCAGTAAGTGAAACAATCGGTCGCCTCGCGAATCTGTGCGCGCTTCTCAGACAAGTGGAGGTACGACGCCGAAACAACCCCGCATTGACGGTGAGTACCTATACACCTTAACTATCACTTTTCACTATTTATATTTTCCCACTTCAATCCCACTCACTCTCGGATTTTACCTTTTAACATCATACCAACAAATTTTTATTCAATATTTTTATCAATACTAACTCACAACTCAAACAACAAATCAAGTCATTAATTATTTGTTTGTCTTTCAAACTGCATGTCGAGAAAAACTTTTGAAAAAACAGTCACGGAACACAAATATTTTCATTCAAACCAGTACACTCATAGTGCAAATATATATGCTAATGGCGGAATGTAAGGGAATGTATTCGGTTTTTTTGTTATTTGTACAAATGATATTAGAAACATGTCTCAAGATAAGACTTCTCGCTCGGACAAAAATAGATGTCAGAGTATATAGAAAAAAATATATTCTGAATTTTTTTTTTTACATATATCATAAAAAAATTTATATTTAATTTGTATAAAATCTTTACGATTTATTTTGAAAATATTTAAGTTTATATTTTGTTTATATTATTTATAATATATATTTTTAGATACGATTGAAAATATATTTGGAGATCATAATTTAAGACCTCAAATGGGATTTCAATATCATGTCTACTAAAAATGTCTTAATTTAAGATAACGGTTTTTGTACGGCTGAATTTGGTTTTGCAAAATATTCAGGTAATAGTTTGTATACATCTGTGAAAGTATGACGTTCCAATTGAAAATCAATAAGGTCAAAAATTGTTGTGAGAAACATTATGCGAACGTGATTTTGTCCGAGGAAAATGAGTGAGTGAAAAAAAGAGCAAAGGTCAAAGTCAAAGGGCCGGGACGGTGCGTTTGTACTTTTCTCATGCATAAAAAATATATTGCTGCGAGAGTTAAGCACCGTTACCAGCGACCACGTGCACACGCACATAAAAGCTCTGGCCAGACAATGCGTGCACATGCGTCTTTCTCTATATGCGCCAGATAGTATTTGTGACGCGCGCCTTTTTCTGCGTCACTGATATAACCAAGGGTAGTCTCCACTATGTAACTGTCCTCACTAAATTTTCACCCAAACATATCTTTTTGTTCCAATTCTCTCAGCCGACAATAAACAAAAAATAACCAAGAAAGAAAACATTATTTGAATTTTAATCAACAAGAACTTTTGTTTCTTTTCTTTTTTCTTGTTATATCAATTCTTTTTCTTTGTTATTAATAAACAAAAAATACCAAAAAGAAACATTAGTTGAATTTTAATCAACAAGAACTTTTGTTACTTTTTTTGTTATTAATTCATTTCAACTATTTTTTTATTATATCAATCTAAGGTAATTTAATTTTTGTTCATTCTTCATTCGAGCAGAATTTGTTTCATAATATTTCTGTTAGTTCAACTCTTAAGATCTCGATCATTTTTGTTTTTGTCGACAAGTGTTTTTGTTATTCAGACATTTTCGACCAGCAATTCATTTGTTTTGTGTTATTCATTTTGAACAAATTTTTTTGAAATTAAAGAACAACCAAACAAACAAAAACAAAAGAAAAATAGGTTCTCGGTTACATAACAAGACGTCGATTTCTTAGGGATCAAAATGCTTGACTTGGGATAGATAATACATAATAACTAGGTAGATATAAGAAGCAGCGCGTGATAAGATGAGAGGCAACTTTTAATGTCCTGGCGATTGTGTGTGCGTACGTTGGATTGGAAGCATGAATATGTGCGCAATTGTACGCCTATCGTCGCAATGAAATGGTATGTGTAAGATACATACGGCAGCTTAGACGAGGTAGCAGAGGGGTTTCCGGCGAGCGTTAACAGAGTAACAGAGTGATGTAATGAGGCCCGGAAGCAGGCAATTTGCCTGCCGTTCGCGGTGGCCGCAGTTGCACGAGACAACGTGTAACCCGCAGTGTCTTCTTATCGGGTCCAGTACTATTTACTGATATCAGGTAGACAAACTCCGGATTCTCTTTCTATTTTCATTCTCATTCACTTACTTTTTCACAATATTGTATTTTAACCAACTCAATTTTTTTCATCCCAATAAACTAATCATTTATCTACTTTATGTATTTGAAAACTATTTTTTCTGTTTCTATTCTATGCAATTTGATTAATCTGTTTTTATGATAGATGGGAAAAATTAATCAAGTGAATTGGAATTGTGTTGAAGTGATTCTCAGTGACTGGTGTAAAACAGTGACTTGTCTCTGATGATTTCTGAAAGTTTGGATTTTGAATTGGAGTTGAGAAGCGAGGTCAGTCGTGAACAAGTGCGGGAGTTTTGTTTGATTAGTTGCAAATAGGTGGATCAGAATCAACTATTGTTGGCTGAAGAAGCGGACTGTTGATTACCTAAACTGCCAATTACAATCGTCGTTGAAACGCATTAGAGTCTCGGTTAATTACCCTTTGACTCTTCGTTCATATCATCATGATTTTCTCTTTCACGTAGAATGCCATTTTTCCATTTGTTTATTTTATATAAAATATATCAACATTTGACATTTTTACTCATTGTTTTTTATCAAGCATAATTTTTATTTTTTATTATACAAAACAAATCTAGACTAGGGCTTAATTGAAATGATAATTATCTAAAATTGATTTGATATTTCAACAGAACAAGAAGAATATCGTGAAAATAAAATGACATTAAAAAACAAACTATTTGATGGATAAAAATTCTGTTGCATATGTATGTCATGTTATACAAAGCCTGAGATTCTAAGTTGAATAAAGATTAAATAAAAGGGATCCACAATAAGAAATAACAAATTGAATGTACGGATGGAAGCTGCGTTATCAGGTCATGCAATCATCTTGTAACAAAGCATTGAAATCGTTCGTTCAAAATACTGTTCAATATTTAGTTCTAGCTAAAATATATATCATTCGCACGTCCTGGCCACGTATTGAATTAATTGATGATGTGTACTACGGTTCAAAGATATTTAATTGAAAAATCTGAGATGATGGAATGTGGTTGGATTGATGCATTGGTGTGGATTATTGACGAGTCTGATTGAGAGCATCTCTTTTTAAGGGGGCAGTTTGGTGATGTACGACAGCACAAGCTGTTCGTACGCAGGTGCGCTCGACTTGAAAGGCCCGACGGTGAATGCGTCAACGGGTGGTGGTGTCGCTGCGAGCGCTGTCAAGCAAGAAACTGGCCCTATCGGGGCCTCGCCTGTGGTAGCACCTTTCAGCAACTCAAACAGAGCGTTGAAAAGGCCAAGCAGGCTCTCGCCGATCGCGGAGGTTACCTTGCCGGCGCTTTTTCACCTCCACCGCGACCTAACCCTTCCGCTATTTCTCCCAGCGCTTCCATCACTGGTAAGTCATCATTCAAAACTCCAACTTTCAACCCTAAT
>JAAMPD010000965.1:0-32480 GCA_025266255.1 Trissolcus basalis
TATCAATGAGGCATAGGTAACTACCGGTAGTATGAACGTCTGATACAGCCAGATTGCGTTCCTGGGTCTAAGTCCCCAGTTTCGCCCGATAGCTCCTCTGCATCTCATATATATGTTCAATGCTTTCCTGCATTGTCTCCGCACATGCGTATTCCATTTAAGTTTTTTATCCAGGTATACTCCTAGATACTTAACTCCTTCAGAATACGGTAGTAAACGCCCGTAGAAGTTAATCTCTCGAAGTTTCTTCGGTTTATATTTCCTTGTGAACAGGACGATCTCTGTTTTCGCCGGATTAACCGTCAGGGAACGCTCTTCACACCATTCCTTTACCTTTCGCAAGGCTACTTCCATACGATCAGGTAGAACTTCCTCATATTTGCCTCTCACGAAGATGGCAATGTCATCCGCATATCCCACCGTGAAAAATCTTTCATTGTTGAGTATGGTTATTGGCTCGTCGGCTACCAGGCTCCATAGCAGGGGTGATAATACTCCCTTCTGTTCTCGAGCATGCTCGTCACCCACCTCGTGATGGTATGTGACAATCCATGCCTGAGTGCAGAGGTTGTTATAGCTTCTCTGGTGGTACGGTTGAATGCTCCTTCTATATCTATGAAGGCTCCCATGACCACCTCCTTTTGCTCTAGAGCTTCCTCTATATACTTAACTCCATTATGCAATGCTGTTTCCGTGGATTTACCCACCTGATATGCGTGCTGGTGCGCACATAGTGGGTGTTCCACCAGCTCCACATGTCTGACATAGTAATCCACCAGCCTCTCTAACGTCTTCAGCAAGAAGGACGTTAGGCTGATGGGTCTGAAGTCCTTTACCGTCGTATAGCTGTTCTTCCCAGGTTTTGGTATAAACACTACCCTGGTCTCTTTCCAGCTTGACGGTATATATCCAGTAGCAAGGCTTCCCCTGAGAATCCCGGTTATCAGACCCAGACAGGAATCCAACCCCTCCTGAAGCATCTTCGGAAAGATCCCGTCTGGACCCGGAGATTTGTAGGGTTCAAAGCCCTCCACTGCCCATCTGACTTTCTCTGGGGTAACGACCTTTGCAGCGACGCTCCAGTCGGTCCTCCCTTCCCCCAAGCTCCTACTTTCTTCTCTCTCCAGCTCTCTTTCTAGCATGATGTCGGGAAAGCTGGTCTTGAGGAGTAATCGTCAGCCCTACTCCTAGTCACAAACGTGGGTTCATTTCCCTGATTAACCACTGACATGCGCGAGCCAGCTAGGTACTCCAGCAGTTGTATCCCACACCTCATGGTGTGAGTTGGAATCGCACCCGACCACCAGGTCAAGATTTTCCCTCCTGCTGAATTCCACTACCTTTCCCACGATGTCAGTGGGTGAAGTCTCATCATGTGGGGGAAGTATACTGAGCTAAAATAATGGTTATAAATAATGGTGTTTTGTTATATGCTTGATGACAGATATTGCATCAAAATTAGTGGAGCGATTCAGATTACAGCCACTGCGGCAGAGAAAATGTGTTCGTGGAACTTTAGACACAAATATCTCGGAGACGTTTTTTCCAATTTTTTTAAACTTTTTCGAGTTTGTAGTTCAGCCATTTTTAACCGATTTCGATTTTATAAAATAAAAAATGTTTAGAATCACTGAAAGAACAAATTCGTCAAACAGAATTTATAATATTGAAAAATTCATTAAGTTATAAGCAAAAGTTAAAAATACCGAGAAAATCGTGCTTTTTAGCTATTTATAATCTAACATATTCGTGGATTGTTAATAAACAAAAACAGATATCAAAATTCTGTCTGACATTTTTTTTCATTACTAATTACTTAACATTTTGCTGCCAATAAAAATGAAATCGATTCAAAATTAGCGTGCAACAAGCTCACGAAAAAAAACACTTTCCACGGATGTATATCAACAAAAATGTTGTTTAACATTTTTTAAATCATTGTACTTTTGTTTTGTACTCAGTAATAACTATTGTGCTACGAAATTCCATGATAATTCAATAGAGTGATCGATAGGGCGTACGCACAGATACAGACTTAAGTTTGGAAATGACACGCTGAGAACGTTCTGCTGACTACAAAATGAATATTTTCTCTTTCCTCAGATCTAAAACTATCACTGAAAAAAAAAAAATCATTCATTTTTCGAAACCTCTAGAATAGTGTTACCCCTTAAATCAACATTTTATCAATTTATTCAAATTCTTTTCTTTCGCAATCGTCTTTCTGCATGTTTTAGAAGAAAGACGAAGTTTTAGAACACAATCAGAAACACAGACTTCAGAAATCATCGACGCCGCAAAGTGAGTTCACATGATGGTTCAAAAACTGCTACCAACTGTATAAACTATTTGAATGTTGGCAATACGGTTTTCTTATTTTTCGAAACTGGAAGTCGATTCTTATAAGTGTGAAAACAATTTTCAAAATGAAGATATCTTGTTCACATAAAATAATTAGTCAGTATATATTGTGTATTTAATGAATAAAAAAAGTAAACTACAATTGGTTAGGCATGGACATGTTTATAATGCATTTCGATCAAAAAAAAAAAAATCTAAATCTTTTGTTGATTGTTTCAATTTCCAGGATTTGTTCATGTAAACAATGTCAAAATCATACTTTGAGCATAGCAAAAGTTTTGCGACATACTCCTTTTTTATTAAAAAATTAGATGAATATACTGACGTATATAATGTCAAACTCTGGAAAAGAAGCTCTAAAACTTTTGTATAAAAACAAATTAGAAATTACAATGAAGAGCTAAAGTTTTATGCTTCATCTAGCACACAACAAAGTGGTTGTTTGATGCACATAAAAATTAGAGCATCAAATGATAGGCAAAGGCTGAACGTTGTTTCTTTTTGTCACAATTATCTTAACCACGAAACAAATGAAGACAAACAAGATGATCCCACTTGTAAACATGCAGAAAATAAAGTATTTCCAATTAATATTGTTCCCACTTTTGGAAATCATATTATAATTATAAAATGTAATTATAATTTATGTAATATTTCAATTTTACAGGTTACAGATGTTGATTTTGACCCACTAGATTTTGACCCTACGAATTCAGAATCACAGCATTCAAGGTATTTCAATTAATTAGAGATTAGATTAATTTTTCTAATATTTTTTATGTAATTGAAGTATTGTCATTTTTAAGGCCTTGGATGATATTGATTTTGATTTTCGAGACGCCGATTCATTCAATCAGCAATTAAGGTGATGTATAAAGTCTGCTACCACGGAGTTAGGGACTTTGTTTATCAAAATTACAATAAGTGTTATTTTTCAAAAAACTGAGAAGAGCGAGATTCTGCAATAATGGGAGAATTTGTAGTATAATAAAACATAATTTTTTGTTGAACGGTGTAAACAAACAATGAGTCCTACGAATAACCTCCACCTCAAAAACTAGGACTCATTATTCGTCAACGTGTAATTATGAAAATTCAGTTTTTTTGTTTGGGAATGTGTAAAATAACTGAGAAAATCTCGCTCTTCTCATGAAATTAATTTACAATCACGTTATTAATTTTTAATCAAGAAATCTGTAATGTCGGTAACTCCCATTTCGACATTACCTTAAGGTGATGCCGAAGTCGTATAGGTGCAACAAAGATAGCGCTAACGATGCATCAACGAGTACGAGAAAGACAACATGAAATTGACTTCGGCATCACCTTAAACGATCAGTTCTTGTTACTGATCCGATTCGGATCATGTTCCTGATAGGTTTGAAGTTCACTGGTCCGAGTTCCGCAAATAAATCGTTTTTGCAGAATATTATTTTAAGTCTCAATTTTTAAAAACATCATATTGAATGTGGTTATTTTATTATTCTTATTTTTTACAACTTTTTATTGCAGTACATTCACAGTACTGAAATTTGCAAAATGATAGATAAAGAGAAAGCGCCCAGAAATAGGTGTTCCTAAACTCATATCACCAATCACCAGGATTTCAATGTTCGTCAAAGGAAAAAATTGTTCGTCATCATTTTATTAAAATAAGACAACAATTCTTTTGGGTTTTTTTCTTTTTGAATTTTTTTTTATCCAATTACCTTATCGCAATTTTTCTATTCATTAATATCTGACAAAAATATTTTTTCATCCAAACATGTCATCATCTGGCTAAGAACCACTGAATCTGTTCTCCGAACTTTCAAACAAAAACGCACCCACACAAACTTCCTTGTTTCACGAAACGAGACTCTTTTCAACAAAATTACGAAATAAGACAGTTTTCACCATATTTTGGAACGAGACGTTCCGACAAAGGCAGCCGCACCCCTATAAAACCTCACTTCGACATCATCCAATATGTTAATTTTTTTTAATTAATTTTTATACAAAATTGACAATTTCGTATTGTTATAGTAAGAAAAAATTCTACTTTTCAAGCGTCTTTAAGAAATTTTATATGAAATAATATTTATGAAACAATATTTTTAAAATTGAATAACTGAAATAATTCTAGCGTAATTTCTCAACTCCGTGGCAGCAGCAATTGTGAGTTACATCGTTTGTTCGTCACATATCCGCCATCGGTGCGAAGGCGCCAAAACTGTCACGGTTCCATGACATATCTTGAAACGCGCTTTTTTGTGTGCAGTGTTGACGGTCAAAATGGTTAGCATCTGCCGACTTTGTAAACACTTGGCAGCATTCGCGCCGCAAAATTATTAAATTATTTTGATTACATTTCAGTCATCGTGTGTACTGTGGAGTTCATTACGGCCGAAAATAAACAGAGTGGAGTTGAATGTGCAGCAGATACGACGCAAGGGCAATTCAAAAAAGCCTGATTAGCCTGATACGTGTTTAAGAAAAGGCCTGAACTGCGTAGCTTATGAGTGAATTTTGTTTTCGCGCAGCGTCGTTCATCTGAATGTGAATGAAAAACTTTGTCTTTCGCGTAATGCAGCGCCGAAGAAGATGTTATGTATTCATATCTGCGAACATAACCTAAAAAAAAACGATCTAAAGAAAAGGAACTAAGATATTTTAATTCAAATTGAAAGTTAGTGTTATTTGTTTATGATTAAATTGTGTATTTATATTTGTGGTAAAATGTTATGTTTTATTTTGTAGATCCACAAGTAAGCAAGATGAATCCTGCAGAGAGCGGAGAGAAGCATCTGCAAGAAAACACGATGCAGACCGTAGCACAAAACTTGACAAGTGAACCGAATCTTCAGCCAACACAAAATATTATTCCAAGTAATATTCACAATGTACCAACAATGATCGGTTCATCCACTCAAATTATTGGCAAGTCTGTTTCACTGGATCTCAGTCCAAAATTGTCTATTAGAAAACCTGTTATACCTGCGACAATCACAACAGCTGTTGAACCCAGTAAAATGTCGACTACAGTATGTTATCATTAAAAATTGTGAAATTCTTTTTAAAAAATCAAGAAAAGTAACCATTTAATTTAATCAAAACTTTACTATTTATAGATATGTCCAGTTGGTTCAACGGTGAGAATCATTTCTCCGAGTATGTTGCACACTGTTGAAAGACAAGCTGGCCAACAGCCGGCTCAGCAGATTGTGACTAACATTGCTCCAACTTACCATGTACCTCGAGGACCTGCAGCTGTTGCAAATATTTCTGCGCCAAGAGCAGCTATTGCTACTCCTATTGTTAGATCGAGTACCAGCCATTCAGTTCACGTGTCAAGACCTGGGTATACAACACTGTTTCTGCTTCATTTCAATTAATTGAAAATTCACTTGTAATATGAAATTAAATTCACAAATTTGTAGTGAAACATTTTTTTTTAATATTTGCTCTAACNTTGCAGCGCCAATCCGACAGTTTTGACTCAACAATGGCCCGCAAAAGCAACGACAAATTACCCAGCCCAGTCACAGCGGTACCCGATTCCATCGGTGAGTCGAGTTGCAGCAAGAGCGCCTACGACGGTTTATAGCGGAGGACAACAATCTCGTTTAACCACGCCAACCACACCAGGCAGACCGGTACAAACAGCTGTCGTTACGGGTATACCCGGAGCTCCTTCCAGATTGATTGCACCCGTTTTACAGACAAATAGTAATGTCGCTAGGGTGTCCATTACACAAGGCAAACCGGCCGCAGCGCAGAGTACAGTCGCGCAAGCTACAACACAACCTAGACTCCAAAATGTGCAGGTTCGCGATTGTAAATTAAAACAATTACTTTCAAGAGTTGTAAAGTATTTAATTAAATTGTTATTTTGTTTTTAGAGTAATTTGAACAAGCCCCCAAATAATTTGCAATTTGCAAACAGAGTGGCAGTATCTGCTCCAGTGATAAGTTCAGCGAACAAAATTGTTACTGTCACTTCAATACAAACTTCGGCAACAAGACAGTTGGCCATAAACACTGTTCCTGGTACATCTGCAACTAACTTAAGTCGAATCGTAATTCCTCATTGTCAGGTAAATTTTGCTTTCTAATTATCTATTTTTAATCATTTTTCTGTCAAATCATGTTTTCTATCAACTTTATTATCTTTTATTGGATACTTATATTATAACTTGTTATAATTTCAGGCAACAACTCAGCCGGCGACAGCCCGAGTAGTGCAAGCAGTAACATCGCTATCTAACTTTTCACCAGTTTCCAGAGCAGTGGCTACAACTGCCAGTGTCGGAAGTGTGACCAGAGTTGTGCCTCCGGGACCTACAGCCGGAGTTACAAGAATCACGAGTATGCCATTGCATCCACTCCCAATTCCTGCTGTACACGCACCCTCGCAGCGCCAATCAAAATTGCGCAGACTCAAAATGTCAGCCATACAATGCAGATTAAGCCTGCGGTGCAACAGGTTGTCCCAAAAACAACAGTTACCAGTGTCGTCACATCGACTACTCCGACGCAGTCAATTCCAGGACAGTACATGCCACCAACCACTACAACTTACTATTCTCTTGATCCATCAGGTATATTTAATATAATTTTACCAAGTCTTGCCAAGTTTCAAGTTGAGGTGTAAACATTTCAATCATGATTACAGTTAATTACTCACAATTCCGTCACACAACAGTACCAGCCTGTAAGACTGACAATTGTGGACACCGGTTATGAGGAATCACATGGCAAATCAAACTCCTCACCTAGACCGAGCATTTTAAGAAAAAGAGAACACGATGGATCACCAGCTAAAGGTATGTTTTGGTTTGGTTAAGTTTGTTTTATTGATGTTTGTGTAAGCAACAAAAATTTAGTTTTTGAAAGTTGAGAAAAAACTAATAATATTTTGTCATGTTTTTGTAGCAAGCGTGGCAAAAAAATTTGGTTCCAGTTTTAGCTTGTATGTCGGCGAACGCTACGCCATCAAATAACAGTCCTCCAGCTTCACCGAGTAACGATGGTTGTCATAGCTCCGGTTCGACGACTGTTTCCGCTACATCTTCACCTGGACTTGACGAACCTGAACAATCTCGCATTCCTATGAACATCAATGTTGAAATGTCTCCTCGCAAAAAACCAAGAAAACAGCAGCTCACAAGTGTCGAATTAACGGAATCGCGTTGCACGGATGAGGAGATGCAATTTATTGTCGAGGAGAAAATTAAAAAAGAAGCCGTTGATGATACGCGAGATAACAAACTGGAGAGGAAGTTTTGTCCAGACGATGCCCCCAACTCCGGGGTCACAACTCAGATTCAAACAACTCCTGTGAGGACACGACCGACTCTAAGTATGTTAGGTAACTGAGACTAAAAACTGAATAAAAATAATGAAAAACATTTATAAGTTTCTAATTTCATTTTTAACATTATTTGTATTATAGGTTCGTGGAAACACGCGTACAACGGTCGACAACATCATTACAGAAGACCAAGTGAAGTTAGACCACGAGAAGAAAGGAGGCTAACAGTGGCAGAATTAGCGCAACAAAAGTTTGTCCTTCAAAAATTGAATGGTTGGAAAATTCATCACCTCACAACACAGATGGATGATCTGGCGGAACTTGAAAAACAGGTAAATGAAGTTACAAATTGTTAAAATAAAAATTTATCATCTACATTTAGGAAGGTACATTACTTTTATTCTGATTTCAGGTGCATGAAAAGCTAAAAACAACTCTCAGCGTGCTTGAAACGCCGCAGAATGTAAAAAATCAGGACGATAGTTTGGAAAGAGTAAAGGAACTTATAAAAGGCAATATGCAACGAAGCAGTCTTATAAGTGAGAGTATGTTTGAAGCGCACAAACAACTGATAGCAATTTTCCAACACAAAGACCATGTATCAAATATTCTTCAGCGATGTGGCAATAAACGCTCACAAAAGAAACGAGATAAATAAATAATATAGATTTATAAGATGCGTACATGAAAAAATGTTATTTTCAAACTCAAGATGAAATACAATCACAGTGTATCAAAAAATGAAAAAAAAAAATACTTGTAAAAAAATGTTTAGAGCCCCTTACGGGGAAAATCTACGTGAAGACATTTCGTCTCGTGCATTCAGTATGTTTAAATCATAAAAATCTGTAAAGCTCTTTGACGTGAATTGACACTTTTGTATGTATATTACAGTATTTTGCAAAATATTGAGAATAAAGAGACTTTCATTCAAGTTTATATAATAAAAAGAAATTTAGTGTGAGTTTAACTTTATTTCTATCTTAATCTTCCAGGTAAAAAGAAAGATAAACACAATTTTATCAAAACATTTAATATAATTTTTACACTTTTTTTAGACTTAAATAAGTTTATCTTAAGTTTTCATTCATACCATCACAATAATCCGTTGGATTAATCAGTCATACCTGTCGAATATTGATTATGAAATATTGACACTCTATGGGCTCGATTTGGTTTTGTATTAAAAAAGCCACACATTCACAGTACACTACCTCCAACTTCTTCAGAATGAAACTGATTGCTAGTTTACTTTATACAGTTCTTTCGTTTCTTTAATTTTCAAAACATTGACGGATCATAAGACGTTTTCTTATGACAGAACTTGGTAATTGTACAAATGGCGAACTAATTTTCTAAAAACGATACAAATTGCGTGAGTTTATAAAGCTGATCTTCTGCACTTGTCTCCTGAACTGCCGCATTTTGCTCTTTCTCCGGCTTGATTGGCTGGACCATATTTCCGTCAGTAGTCCAACCCTTCTCAGTAGCCAGTTTGCTAGCTTCGCTGAGAGACAACCCAGTCATTAGAGCTATAGTACTGATATTTACCGATGAATAAGCTTCTGAAATGAGAACCATCGCTCGTTCTTTTGTGGACTCTGTAAAAAATATTCAACATTTGTAAACTTTTCATGAACTTTGTATAACAAATTTCCTTGACAATCGTTTAATTTCAAAATCAAAACTGTGTTTGCCTTTCAATCCATTCATAATTTCAGCGACATCCTCACTCCATTCACTTCTAAGTGCTTCATGAACTCCTGGCCAATCTCTTAACCATATTTTTTTTCCTACTGCCCAAATTTGTCGCAATTCTGCACTTGAACTTTTTACATTCGCTGGAATTCGTTTCCACAGATACTTAGCAAAACATCTGAAAAATGAATGCAACGATTTATTTTAGTTTTGCAAAAACAATTTGTAAGGTAAATGTCCCAGTTAGTGACCGTGAAAATATTAGTGACTTTCTGTCATTGAAATTCTAGAAAATAGAATTCATATTTTGACTATTTTAGTTTTGTTGAATCTATATCATTTTTTTAGTATAAAATTCAGATGAATAAATTTACTGAAAACTTTCTGGAATGAATGATTAACAAAAACAAGTGGTCACTAATTGGTACATGTCAGTAAGGTTAAGGTGGTCGCTAATTGGGACATTTACTTTACAGTTTAAAAAAATAACAATATCACTATTAAAAATTAGAGAAATGAATTTGCATACTCACAAATTATTTTGATACAAATAAATAGCAAGTAATTTAGCATACATCTGTGCAGATATTACACCATCGGGAGACTGAAAAAGACATAAAAAAGTTTTATAAATTAAATCGGGTAGTTTAAAAAAGAAATTCATGGAGTATTGTTTGAAAATTAAATGGGAATCATCTTTGCAATTCTAACCTCAATTTTTTGTTCATTTTGATTGCATTCTTAAGGATATAGAGTAATAAAATGCATTACTTAATTATTGCAATAAAATAAAAACAACAATGTTTTTTAACCTTAAAAAAATTGACACTCACGTCATGTTCGGCTTTTTCAAGCTCAGTTACTATTTGATTGATTTCGCTCAACATCATGATCGAAATTTCCTTGACCTCTGGTGCAACTTCGTTGGATATCTTTTGTCTGAAGACTCTTTGCTTTGCTGTCTATTATTTATTTCTCTTGAGAATCATCAGTTACAAATAAAATTGAACAGATTAAAAAAATAATCCGACTGTTCAATCTAGCTTGCTTGTTCGCGTTTTCGCAAAAACTACACAATGGGCCGATTACTGTCTCTCTGTCCTTCTCTATACCCTTTGAAAAAGACGAAAACAACATTTTAATATCATTTTTTGATTGTTGAACTGAACCAAATTTCAAAATGTTCTTTTACAATTACTTTTAGAATCAAAATTTTAACAAAAAACAAACAATTGTTTTTCCCCTCTACAAAATTGGAAGGTTAAATTTGTTGTTAGGGTAAATAATTTACGTTTATTTGTCTTAGAATTTTTTTTCCAACAAAATAAATGAAAAATTGCATGACAATAATTTGCTAACAAATGTTGTTCCAATTGTTTTAATTATAAAAGCAATAAAAGTCGCTAAATCCGTGAATGCAGCATTTTTTTAAATTCCCTAGATTCGAGAATCCTAACCTCAAATTTGTGATAGTTCATTGGAAAACCTGCAGAGGTCAGTACCTCGCATATGTCATGGACGCGACTTATTGTTGATTCTAAATAATATTTAACCGCGTCAAGTCACACAATTTACAGGTTGCTTGGAGAAGCCAAACACCGGCCCAGAGTTTTATTGTAAGTAAAAACCTCATTCGACCGAATCACAGAAACTTGGAATACCAGCGGTTCACAAAAATTCATCTGGATTTTCGCCGTGCAGGATATTTTAGCGTGGACTGTAAACAAAAATGAGCACGCAGGTTAAAGGCAGTGGCTGGCCCAGAAGAGCCAGCAACAGTTCTTTCGAAGGAAAAATCGTCCAAAATCCGTCGGTTACCATCAATAGAACCATTAATTTGTGAGTAATTTTTCATTTCGTTCACTAATGTCTGCTATCTCTTACTTCAATGAATTTTTAATTGAGCTTCGCTACTGCAATGGAATATTTTTGTTTAGGTTTGAATATTTTTCTAAGATCCTATCAAGCTAGAGATTTCAGAATTAAGTTTATTAGCACATTGGTCTTTTCTCGAATTATCATTTTTTTAACTTGCTTTTTCCATATTTTTGTTATATTTTATTTAAAACTTTACATTTTTTTAATAAAAAACAATACCATGTAATTTTTTTCTTATACTAACAAATTTTTCAGGTGTAAAACAACAATTTTTTACTGTTTACTTTCGAATAATTACTATAATGCCGATATTGTTTATAATTTTACAGATACCCTTTGACGAACTATACATTTGGAACAAAAGAGCACCTCTTTGAGAAAGACCCCTCTGTGCCGGCGAGATTTCAGCGCATGAGAGATGAATTTGACAAAATTGGAATGCGACGAAGTGTAGAAGGTGTTCTATTGGTACACGAACATGGTCTGCCCCACGTTTTACTATTACAATTAGGGACGACGTTTTTCAAGCTGTGAGTTTACAATCAAATTAATCTGATCGTGATAACATTTTTCATATTTGTCATTAATCTATTTTTGTTCACTTCAGGCCTGGAGGAGAACTGAATGCTGGAGAGGATGAGGTTGAGGGTCTAAAACGACTTTTGACTGAAGTAAGCATCCACAAAAAATGTTTGATGAAAATATTCAAATTAAGTTAAATTAACATAAAATTGAAATCGTATTAAATTAAAATTCATTTGAAATTTTCAGATTTTAGGTCGACAAGACGGAGTGAAACAGGAATGGCTAATTGAAGATACCATCGGAAACTGGTGGAGACCAAATTTTGAACCACCACAGTATCCTTATATCCCACCACATATAACGAAGCCAAAGGAACACAAAAGACTATTCTTAGTTCAATTGCAAGAAAAAGGTTGATAACAGTCCTCATTTTAATTTTACTATCATCATTGTAATCTGTAATTTAAAAATCTATTTTCTCATCCTTACAGCCGTCGTTGCAGTACCGAAAAACTACAGACTAGTTGCAGCTCCTTTATTCGAATTATATGATAATTCCCAAGGATACGGACCAATTATTTCCTCCTTGCCACAGTCTTTGTGTCGGTTAGTAAATGTTTATTTTTTAATGTTCACAATTTGAAGTGATATAACAATAAACGTATACTGATGATGTTATTTTGATATTTCAGATTCAATTTTGTTTATATGTAAAAATGGACGATGGATGTATGCTTGATGTACCAAAAGAGAGTGATCTTGAATAGTTTAGATTATTACAAACTCAAGTCTACGATAAGCAAATCTTTATAACAAAGTAACATTTGCTACCAAGAGCGCAAATTTTTGAACAAATTTATACGAAAAGGTTTTGTACTTGAAGGAAATGAAGTCTTCATAATTCATTATTTCTCTGTGAAAAAAGACATTACATTGTAATAATAGTTTGCTGTAGTGTTTTCAGACATGTCAACACTTGTGAATTTGATGTAACAGTTTCTTGTATATTTCTTTCGGTAATAAATATGTAAAATACATTTCAATAATTACTGGATCAGTATTCACTTTTTTTTCATTGGCTTGTTTTTCTTTTTCCCCTCTATTTTACCGTTTCATTTTATATGTCTAAGAATTTTGATACAAAATATAAAAAAGTGCATAGTTGAATTAAAAATATTTCAAAAGAATTGCAAATTTACAATGCACGCTTCTCCATTTTATGTTTTACGATATATAAGATGAAGTTGAGATCTCTACAAAGAACCATTTTTCTCTTGAGTATAAACCCTAAAAGCTTTAAGAGTTTTTTACCCCATTCTATAACTATTATTAAAAGAATAACCCAATTGTTAAAATGGTAATGCTGAATGAACACTGATAATAACGAAATTGACTTTTGAATTCATCAATTATATACAAATATAAACTTGAATGGTATATTTTTGTTGACGATTGTAAACGCCGTGATTTTAGACGATTGCTAGCGGCAAACTAATCAGGAACGTGAACGTGGGCGCATTGTCTAGAACGACGTGAAAGAAGTGCAGATGTGATATATTTCAGTGTGGCACACGGAACGACGGGGACAATTTCCGAAAAGTGAGAGAACGTACAGGCCGTAAGTTCAACTGCGTTAAATTAGCTTTTTGAATCGAGTGACGCGTCGTGATCACGTCCATCCGAACTAGACGAGTGGACGAAATTTGACTCGACAAGAAAAAAAGCCACCACTAGGCGCACATCTCACCCTCAAGATCGCACGTTTTTGTCAAGACCACGGCCTCGACGCGAGATGCAGACCCAAATTTGACACGAGCTGCTCATTGCGTTCACACACCTCCTACGAATTATATGTAAGTTGCTCGTCCGTTTTGATCTTTGTTTTTTTTTCTATATATGCGTGCTCAAGACAAGCTATCATTGCCTTGAGGTAGTTTTAGTCTTAAAAATCCCATTTATGTTCTTTCGTTTCCGTTGCAAGCATACAAAAATCAAACCAAATTTTCAAAAAGCTTGAAACCAATTTGACCAAACTATACGTTGTTTTCACATTGTCGACAGTTTGAATATCTTATTCAAAATCAACGGGGTTAAAAGTTTTGCTTACATCGACAAAAATGAGAGGCATCCTTTCAGTGATCTGAAACGGAACAAATAATCTCAAGCTGAAAAAACAGTGTTTGATAATTAATTTTATCAAAAAAGTAAGCTTTTCATTTTGGCTTTTAACGGATCTCAAATCATAAAGTGGACAATTTTTTCTAACCTCTAATTGATTGTTGATTATTGTAAACAATTTATTAATGCGTAGTTTGTTTGTTTTGTTTTTGTCCAGGCCACATTTTTTTCATAGTAAATTCGGTTAGTTATGTCTCTTCCTCCGACGCTGCCCGCGACGACATCCGTGGTAAGGATAGTATGTTCAAATGAAAAACCTGGAGGCACTAGCCTGAGTCCTGTCGAGGGTGTGGAGGGCATCCCCGGCCCGAGCAACAATTTAGAAACTGGCAACAACACCCAAAGTGATAACGTGTCAGAAACCTACACAGAGGAACCCGAAGAAGATGAGGATGACGATGACGATGATGATGACGAGGAAGATGAAGAAGAGGACGAAGAAGGAGATGACGAAGAAGAAATCGACGTGAGCAACCAATTTTCATTTCCAAAATAAATAAATCCATTCATAAAACATTTGACAAATCGGAAAAAAATTTATATTCTAAAATGAAAGATGTTTAAACGATTGTGTACAATTTGAAGTCAGTAAACTTTCATAACCTCTAAATGTCATTGGCCTCCGAATCAAATGTTTTGGTACAATTTTTTTTAACAAAATTAAGTGAGTATGTTGTTGAAGTTGAAACTTGACTACTAATGGCTAATTTGGGCTTGTTTGGAAATTCAAAAAGTGTATTTTACTATTGTATAGAAGACCAAAAATTACTAACGAAATAATTTTTTTGTCCTTAGATTAACGAGTCAGAATTCCAAAGGTCAGAGACAGAGTCAGCGGGGAATGATGAAAATTCCTCATCACTGCCACGACAAGCGCAAAGCCCTGCCCTGCAAGAATGCGCTCCTTTAGATGTAGTCCAAGTGAGGAGAAAACGTAAAAACAGCATGGATACTAGTTTTCCTTGTAAAAAATTCAGTGAAGAAAAAATCAGGCCTACGTAAGTTCAATGAGAAAACTTTACATCTAAACTTGAAACATTCCACAAACTTTTCTGATCGATATTTCTTATTTCTTTCTTTTTAGAAATGTTAAAAGACTGGAAGATAAGGGCAAACATGTAAGATGTATCATTCCAACTAAAGACAATCCTCCTCCGGAAATGAACGACTGGCTATTACAGTTTCAGGTACATTAAACATCTCAAATGTTTATTTTGTAACAACGCAAAAAAAATGAAAATAGAAAAAATTGGAATAATGAAAATAACTCAATTTTTTTTCATTATAGCGGTGGTCGAATGCCGAAAGAATGTTAGCAATAGACGAGCTAATTGAGCGTTGCGAGCCAACACAAGTGCGTCACATGATGCAAGTGATCGAGCCTCAATTTCAGCGAGATTTCATCTCTCTGCTGCCTAGAGAGTTGGCGTTATCAGTGCTAGCGTTCCTGGAACCGCGTGACCTTTTGCGCGCGGCGCAGACATGTCGCAGTTGGCGTTTTCTAGCAGACGATAATCTTCTCTGGAAGGAAAAATGTCGCGTTGCTGGAATCGATGATATTAAGGACATCATCTCATCTAAGAGAAAAGGATGTCGCAACAATTCTGCGTCGCCTTGGAAACAGGCATACATGCGCCAGCATAACATCAAGATGAACTGGAGGACAAAACCTATCAGACCACCGAAAGTATTGAAGGGCCATGACGATCATGTTATCACATGCCTTCAGTTTTCTGGTAATAGAATCGTCAGTGGCTCCGATGATAACACTTTGAAAGTTTGGTCCGCTGTTACTGGAAAGGTAAATTTCATTTCAGAAACATTTTTTGTATTTTATTTACTTATTTATTTAAAACGATTACTATTATTTATTTTTTAATTTTTTAATTTTTTTTTTTTTTTCAAGTTTTGAAGTAAACTTTATTGAAGTTATCTCAAATAAATGCAAAAATAAATTGATACAAAATAAGATGGATGTTTATGATCAATTTTTACAAGGTTTTAAAAATACATTTTTATTTGTGTCGGATATAAAATTATTGTTTCATCGGTCTGTATAATTTCTATCATTTTTCTTCGAAGTAATTTAATTCATTTTCTTGTGAACTAAATTGGTGTTTGTTGTTTTCACAGTGCCTGAGAACCCTTGTAGGACACACGGGTGGTGTCTGGTCGTCCCAAATGGCGGGCACAATTGTCATCAGCGGCAGTACCGATCGTACTCTAAAAGTGTGGAATGCTGAAACGGGTCATTGCATCCATACGCTGTACGGTCACACATCAACGGTGCGTTGTATGCACCTGCATGGAAACAAGGTGGTGAGCGGTAGCAGGGACGCTACACTGCGAGTCTGGCAAGTCGATACCGGTGAATGTTTACACGTACTTGTTGGTCACTTGGCAGCGGTGCGTTGCGTACAGTACGACGGCAAGCTGGTCGTCAGCGGCGCCTATGACTACCTGGTCAAAGTCTGGAACCCGGAAAGAGAAGAATGCCTTCACACCCTTCAGGGACATACCAATCGTGTCTACTCTTTACAGGTAAAAAAAACTCGTGATTGAACATTTAAACGCGAAAATACCATCTCACTTTAATTATAACTTATTGGTAGAATATTTATAAGTATCGGTTAAAATATAAATATTTTAATGGATAATTTTGTATTCAGTTCGATGGTGTTCACGTGGTAAGTGGATCTTTGGATACAAGCATTCGAGTGTGGGAAGTTGGAACGGGAGCTTGCAGACATACGCTAATGGGTCATCAATCATTGACCTCGGGCATGGAACTCAGAAACAACATCTTGGTATCCGGAAACGCAGACTCCACTGTGAAAGTCTGGGACATTGTCAGCGGCCACTGCCTTCAAACGTTGTCGGGTCCGAACAAACATCAATCTGCAGTCACTTGTTTGCAATTCAACAGCCATTTTGTAATCACATCATCCGATGATGGTACTGTCAAGTTGTGGGATGTAAAGACAGGTAATTTTATTTTTCAGCGAATGATAAATAAATCATTCTCTGATTCTAATTGATAAATGAATGAAGAAACATAATTTGTTGACAATGTGTACTAACGAGGGGAATCAAATGTTGTTAATGTTTCAGGTGAATTCATTCGGAACCTGGTAGCTTTGGAAAGCGGCGGCAGCGGGGGCGTGGTATGGCGTATTCGAGCAAGTGACACGAAATTGGTGTGTGCGGTGGGGAGCCGTAACGGCACCGAGGAAACAAAGCTTCTAGTACTCGACTTTGACGTGGAAGTCAAATAGTCCAGCTGTTGAGAATGTGTACATATTGAAGTTAGTTAGCGTTCAAAATCAATCCGACCCGCGAGGGCGTGATTGTGATAAAAAAAAAGACTGCGCACGTAAGATTAAGCAGACCTCGGCCACCGTCGCGATCTCACCGAGGGTCAAATCTGCCGACATCCTTTGGAACGGATCCTCCTTTTATTCGCTATAACGTCTGGCTTGAAGCATGGTCTAATAATGAAAGATGCCAATGATCAACCTCAACGTGTTTCAATTGTGCAATATCAGCTAGGCAAAACATTCTTGTGCCTAAGGTTCACAATTATTTTTAAGATGTAGATCATTTCGTTTCTTTTTGTTTATATTGATAATTGATAATTTCTCTCTCGGATCATTGACTTTTAAATTATAAGGTTTCCGTCATCATTCAAAATTATTACCATTAAATTGCATGTACACCGTTCTGACAACTATGGCACCAAGCCATCACAGTAACGCGGTCTTTCAAAAAACTATAGTCCAACCCGCGACTCAGTCATTTCCGTTCCGGAAAGGGGAGCATAACACAAATCAAGCAAACGCTTTGGACGAGACTATTTTTATATAGCGTGTCTTTTATTATTGGACCTTATCAGGACCATGTTTTTTTATTTGTATATTGCTCAATAGTTTATATTGTAAGAATGCGTTATCTGTTGTATCATTTTTTTATAAGAAGAAAATAGACAAAAAAAATGTTGCTGCATTTCTGACTTTCGTACTGCTTCAGTGATCTCCTATTTATTTCCTTTTTTTCATAACTGAAAAGCGTGTCAAGTATTTATCTCAACCACTAAAGTACATTCTTGACATGGAACTTGAACAGTACAATTTTTCTCCTCCAAATCGGATTTATTAACTTTATAATCTCCACCACATCTGCAAGTGTATCTTAAAACATCTTCGTCCTCTGGACACGCCTCCAGTTCTTCTACTTTTAGTCTGGAATATAGTAAAATGCTCATATCTTCCAAATTTAACTGTCTCCATTGCGCGTCATAATCTTTTTTTGATCCCTCGTTGCCCAGGACTCGCCAAGCTTCTTCAATGTTTTGGAACATCTCTGGACTATGGTGGACATCGTTTTTGTCAGGATGATATCGGAGAGCCAGTTTGTGATATGATTTTTTAAGTTCTTCCAGCGAAGAATCCGGGGAACAGTTCAGAATGGCGTAATAGTTTTTCCAATATTCCTCTTGACCGCCCATGATATTTTCTGAAAAACAATTACATGTTTATGAATATACAATCGAAATAGAAAAACATTTAACCCTTACGTTAAACACCTCTAAAAAATCACATAACTTACACACGGAGTCGATTTGACCCCAGCGTCAATAAAATGTTAATAACTTTTTTTATATAACGGTTTCTAAAAAAAAATTTTTTTTTTTTCCAAAAGTCATGAGGTCGATTTGACCCCGTGTGTAAGTTAAGGGTTAAAATACATTATAAAACATTTAAAAACATTATATAAAATGTTGCATACGGACTAAAAGAATTTTCGCAATTTCATAATTTTCCTTAATTTTAATTATACTTAATAATATAACCTGAAAACTTATTATGAAAAAAAAATCTCAAAATGATTTGAAAATAATTAAATGCTTTTTATTACAATGTAAAATGACTGAAATATTGTAGAAGAATTTTTGTCTTTGCTTTACGTTATAAAATCTTAATTGATCTTCACCAACTTTCATATTAATTAAGGTTATGTTTATTTAGAGATTTCTGGAGCGTAAGTATCAATTTTTTTTAAGACACACTAATATTCAAATTGTAACATGTTATGATGATAATAATTAACGTCAGCGGCTAATTAAAATTGCTGTACGGATAATTAATTTGCCTCACTCTTTTAATCTTTTGCGAAAAACATTTTTAAATACCGTCGTTTATTTTTGCCAAATGTTTTCATAATAAAAAATGACTTGGCAAAATGTGAAACAAAAAAACGGAACAATTATTAATGAATCATTGATACATGAATAAAAATATATCAATCGATGAATAAACAAATCTAACCTCAAAGAACCGTTCAATAATTTTTTTTTCTGGGTTTTTGTTTTCAATCCAATCATACGAATTGAAAATAATTGTCAAACAAATTCGAACGGAGATATATTTCCCGGTACAAGTGATACAGCACCCATTACAAAAATTACATAATCCTCGTTGTCATGATTGGGTCCGGTTTTTGAATGTTGCAGTGAATCCGGCGGTGCTCCAAGAATCGATCACTGTGCTCTGTTTGGCTCTCGATTGTTACACATATTCCATCGATCTTGGCAGGATCGATTGTGTTTTCGGGGGGGCTAATCCCCGAAACAAAATATACAGTCGCGACACGACGACGTTACCAGACGTTACGTACGCTTACGCACGCGCGAGCAATATGGCGGTTATCGGTTGTCGCGATTCTCATACACATTAGTAAGAGCGAAAAAGAGGACTCGCAATGTTTGCGATTTGCTTTGGTTTCGCGGTGAAGATACCGCCGCAGTTTTGCACTCCCTGACGTGTGTGCGAACCGGACTTTGTTTCAACTCTTTCGAGTTCTTTTGCGACCTAACGAAACGTGACTCCTGCAGCGTTCCGAGGACTTGGCCAAGAGACCGGACTTTGCGAACTTATCAGATGCGCTGCTTATAATGGGACCCGGTCCCTCCGGAGCAGCCTGGGCTGTCAATAACTACGTTCAAGGTAAATACAACAATTTTGCAAAAACACAAACAAAAATGAAGCTCCCATGCTACCGCAAAAGCTGCATTAAAAATAAGTTTTGGCAGCACTTGGGTTTGATCTTGCTTATAAATGATACTATAATTAAACTGTGCCCCTTCAGTTTTGCGAAGGGGCGCGGACTCGAGCGCTGACAACTTGTCAACAACCAGACAATCCTTGCGATAACAAAATCAACTGGCCAATTTTTCGCAAACCAAAAAAAATAAGGTCGCTTGTTGATTATTGACATCGTTATGAAAATATATGCATCGTCGATACAGCAGACCGACATGTAAACGTACCTTATGTCATTGTAGATGGCTCTTATGTTGTTTTATGGTATGTGTCAACAATGGAATTTCAGTCGATTGATAAAGTATGAATTAAACTATTGTTTAAAACTCGACCACCAAATGGCTGCATAAAACAACTTTTATACTTTTATCCGAGAAACAGACTTGCTTGATATAAACTTGTTCATTTTCATTTATTTCTGCACAACGATTGAGATGCCAATTTCAACCAAATTTTTGCAACGTCAAAATCTTTGACGTTTTTTCTATACAGTCCAATAAAATGAACCGGAGAATAAGGTGCGATGAAATTTTGGTATGTGAATAATGAAAAAGACATTTCGCAGAGGGAAAAAAGGCGCTTCCAATTCTGATCTGGTGAAATATAAAAAAAGAACTGAATGGATTTAAAAATGTACCGTCTGAAATGTTATAATCAGGCGTGAGAATTTATTTTTGATTGCAACGGAAATTAATGCCAACTTGATGTTTGCTTGTATCTTAGTGTATCGCACCTCTTTATTTTTTTTTTTTTTTTTTTGTATCAAATCGCTCTGCTCGTGACGCATTTTTCGGTTCGAATTTCAATTTGAACTAGATTGACGTCACTTTTTATTTAATTTTTGATGCAACTGATATTTTTTCTCGCTTGGCGTGCTGAATTTCGTCACTGATTATATTCGGGGATTAAGATTTTCTTCTTCGTTCGAGACTTGATAAACAAATCGTTGGATGACAAGTGGCAACGATAAAGCATCAACATTTTGTCTCGTTTATCAAGGAAATATGAATATTGCTTTGCAAGAGTATTTTTCTTTTATTTTGCTTAAACTTTGAAGTACGTGCAAAATCGCTCATGTAAATTTTTATGACAATTCTAACTAACTAGAAAGTTTTAAAGCTGGAACAATAGGGTTGATCTTGAATGAAAAGTAATCTCAGAGCAACAACATTGAAAGAGAAGAAAAATACAGAAACAAGAAAAAAAAGAGAGGAAAAGTCCAGTTCGTGGGAAATTGAAACAAACGAATAATCAGAGTATGATTTTTAAAAGACTGCAAATTCCAGTTCGGTTTCAAATGTCAGTACTGTCGCATCCCTCGCGAGAATGATTGAGATAAATAATAATCATTTGTGAAACACTTGAAATCAAATCTATCATAGACATATTAAGCAACTTGATATAATAGTAGCAATACTGTTCTTAAGAAGAAAAAAAAGGAATGATATTGATTATAGACAAGAACCATTCAATTCGACTGATTGTTTGAATTTTGTTTTTCAGAAAACAAAATCTATAAGATGAAAGACGATCTTGAAGAAGAGGACACTAGGACGTCCTCTTTGGGCACCATGACAGACAATTCATCATTATACGAGTAAGATTTTTGCAATCATTTTTATTACTTTTTTTTCACCAACTCTATTTTTTGGCTGTGAAATATTTTTTGTCAAACAGAAAAAATTGTTATTGTTACCGTTTGAATCACATCCCCAAGAACAATGTGTCCCAGTTGAAAAATTTTTATATTCAAATCAATGAAAATATATTATTCTTTTTCTGCAACAGTTTCACCCGACTGTGAAATATTTTTTAACGAACAAAGGAATTTTTTTATAAGTTACATGAGTTTAAAAATGTGAAAATCACATAACTGAAAAAAAAGATTGATCTCGTTTGGAAAGTTTGATATTGAAAATTAACGAAGAAAATGTAATGAATAGATTTTTGAGGTTGAAATATTGGAATGACACTTGGATATTTGGATCAGAATGAGCATTGTTTAATGTAACGTACAGGTGAGGAGCAGCAAGTAAAATGAGTTTGTCAAGAGCACCACTTATCTCGGTACCAAGTTATATCTTATTATTTTATGAACGGAAAACAACCAATTTGTGTCTTGTTGCGCATGTCAGAAATCGCAAGGTATGTTTGCGTATACAAACCTGTTCTTGTCAAGTTTGATAACCACGATTGTCAAAACATCCAGCCTGCGTGCATTTTCGCAAACTCAAACAATTGATTGCAACTTTTGAAATTCGTCGTGATAGAAACTGCTCGAAATTTAATTCCGCAACACTGTTTCACAGGCTACGAACTTTTGATTAATTAAAACTTTTTGCACTGTAATTTGTTATATTGTTATAATAAAATATGTAGTTATATTACGTGACCAGAAACCATCTTGAGATTAAAAACGTTTATAGATGAGACTTTCAGATTGTCAATGAATTAAACTATGCTCAATATCAAAAATCGACTGTTCTGTTCCACGAAGAGTGACCTATTTGAAAAAACCCCCGGGGCTCAATAAAGTTGCAAATATAAAATTCGTTTCCAAATTCTGATATTCGAAGATGAAATGTCGTAATTGTGGCACGCAGAATTTAAATAAAATAAAAAGCAAAAACCCAACAATACGAACTTTATATTTATTTGTCTTATGTACATTTAGCAAGGACATGCTTTTTATGAAACAAACGATAACTTATCTCAATTATGTCACAAATCGTAAAGTCCATTTTTTTCTATTTTGGATCCGATAAAAGTTGGAACAATTTTTATATGTTATTACTCTTCTGGGTGAATCATGTTGTCTTTATTATTTTTGAAATTTGTTGTGAATGAAATGAATCAAATTATAAAAATGAAGAAAGAAAAAAAAGGTCAATTCAGTTTGGTTGGCAATTCGGCAGGGCCAGGTTGATTTCTTAGGAGAGCTCGCGTGATAATTGAATTGCGCTTCGCCTCGGACGTAGGCTATCGATTTTCTGTAAAACGAGGCCAAGCTTTTATCCGAGGGATCGCATGCGAGCCCCGAGATTGCGGTTGGGATCATTATGAACGGCGGGTCATCGATGTGAAATCGTACAACCGCGCTTGCCAAAAAGTCGTCAGATCTGTCTAGTTTGGCCACCGCGAACCGGTTGCTCCGCGATTTCAACAAAATCATTGGCCTTGAGAGCGTGCTGTACCCGTTAGCCGAATCAAAATATTTCCTCTCGTCGATCGGGATCTTTAAAATCTTGATTGTTATAAAATCCCAGTTAAACGTCAACCTATTGTTTTCAATCGGTCATTTTTAATCTCACGAAATGATTTTACTCGATGAAACAAAATTATAAAAATAAGGTCGGTGTAATGCAAACTTAAACAGCTCATTGTTAAATAAATACAACTAAGCCAATTAATTTTTAATAACGCAGCGTCAAGTTTATTTTTGTTTTTTCATATCCTTCGACTGTGTACTTTTGTACAACTTTTCAAACGAACAGAAATGTAAATTTAATTATCAAACGAAAAAGAAAAGTACATCGCTAGATTCGATAGAGCGAGACACAAAAATGAATAAAAAAAAAAACAAAAAAAACAAACCGAATGAAAATGAATAGAAAAAAATCGCAATTAAAGGTTCGTTTGTTTACGTAAGACAAGGTTTTACGTAAGTGATATTAATCATGGCTTATTAATCTGAATCTTCGAGCTGTTTCAAAATTTTCTACAGCTTTCGAAAAAATTTATCTCTTTCGTTATAATAAAGGTAGAAAAACAAACAAAAGATTTGGTAATGCTGTGGAGTTAATTTTATCGACAAATTTGAAGATAGCGAACAATAAGCATTGTCAGGAAAATGAAACTTATGTTTAGTTGACCGCTGGAAAAACTTCCCTGATTTAAATGCCAAACAAACTGCAACATTTTCAAATTTCAGATTTTCTTTCAGAAGAAAGAAAAAATGAAATAAAAAACCACTGGATGGATGGTCTAGCAGTTCCTCTGACGATAAAATATGTCAGTTTCGGTTTTCCTAGTAACCCTGAACTGGATTCCTGTGAATAATTACGCGCTGTAATACTGGCACAGAAATGGCTAGCAATGGAGCGGAGACAAGTCTTGAGGACGTCAACTCGGTTTTGATTGACTCGAAAAAGGTTCAACTCAATTGCTTATCATTATACCGCCAGGTCACGTGAGGTGGCATGTTGAAAGAAACACCAATCCGAGCAAACAAATATAAATACAATTCTAAATAGCTTTTAAATTAGCGCCGCAATCATTAGAAGAAATTTGAACTACGTTGATTGAAAATTCTCCAACTACAAATGGCTTTTAAAATAAAGTCAAATGATAATAACCGAGTACCCTGTGATATAGTTTCCATCCACAATTCAGAAGTTCCTTCTGACAGATGGACGCTTTTTGCAACGATCATGATTTTCTGAAATCGTCGACGAAATTATATATGTTCTATATAAAATGTTTTTTTTAACTTTTACATTTTCCAAGAGCTTTTTTTTTATTTTTGTGACTCAATATTTTCCGCAACCAAACGTCTCTGGCCTGGGTGCAAAAAAGTGTTCGATTTCTTCGTTGATAGCATGATTTATGAATAATGGATTTTGCAATGACGCGATAATTGATAACCGTCGCGCAAAGACAATGCCGTATAGCCGCTGTATTCATATAGTTCGATCCTCTTATTTATAAGCTCAAACATAGGGAAGATTCTTTGCCAAAAATTTTTTCGTCTCAACAATATGCCCGATGCCTTTACACTGTATTGTCGCGTAGACGGAAATTAATTCTGACATTGTTCAATATCACCAAAATTGATTTTCTTTTTCGAACAAAACTTTGTTTATGTTCTTCTTTTTTCGTTTCATTATTATTGCAAACAAAACAAAAAATAAATTATCAATTATAGTGTAACAATTTTAATCAAACGATTAAACGTTATCTGATTTTGATAGATAAACAATGAATTTTGAGAACTAAGTTTTAGATAACTTGAATTTTCATAGAAAGTGAACTTGTAAACAAATGTCCTTTGAAAATGTTGTATTGAAGAAAAAAAGGGGGGGGAGAGAGAAAAATGGTGAAACAAACCTTGAAGAAAAAGACGAAGGATTTGAGTACAGAGGCGAGAGGCAGAGTGCAAAAATTGTTAGTTTCCTGTGAGTAACTGCGTAGTAGCAAATGAACACTAGTGAAGTCTGAATGAAATCGGTTCAATAACTTTGTAGGAATCGTGACCAACTCAACATGTTACACAAGGTCACATATATTGTTATACTGGATCTATACCTGGCCGGATCCTTCCAAAGCCCGATTATGTATTATGCAGAAACAGAGTGGTTTGATTACACGTTATATCTACCCGGTGTTATCAATTTTTCATGCAAATCAATCGTTTGGCTTATTGCACGATCTTGAAATGATTAAAACTTTCGAACTTGTTTAAAGCAAAAGATGATGAAAAAGCAACATGTATGCATAACTGAAAGGACGAAAATTAAAAGAGAGAGAGAGAGCGAATAAGAGCGGGAGAAAGAATTGAGATGTTTAGGAAAAATCGATTTGAGTAGCCGCCAAGCCGGCGAATTTGCCGGCAGTGTCTGAAAAAGATGTGGGATGCCGGCGGTGGTGGGAAAGCGCGCTTAGCGTGGGGATCGGCGGCGGACTCCGGACTCCGGCGCGGTCCCACTTTTTTCCGCGCCTCCGCAAGCACCAACCAGCTGCGGCTCGGCGCGAATCGTCTCTCGATTAGTCGATTCTCAGGCTTTGTTGTTGTTTCGCACGCGCCGGCAGTGCTCGTTGTCAAAAGTGACGTCGATGGTTTTTGGTGTGCTGTGTGTTTGTGCACGCGTTGCGATGCCTCGCGACAGTGTGTGATAGGTGCAACCAAATTTTCAATTGTGATAACATGTGGCCGCACCGAGACTTTGCTCCCCCGCACCGGACCGTGCCTCTACACGCCGGATTAATCGCATTCAAGGACGATGCTGTTCAGCATCGCGCCAGCGTCATGGACGCGCCTATTCCAAGGTCAGTTACGCCACACTAACGGTGCTCACTTTCAACGCCGCGAAATTCCGCCGTTCATTCATTCGCGGGCTTCCTCATTCTTGCAAAAACATTTCGGCCCCCCTTTCCCATCTCTCTCTTTCTCTCACTCGTTCGAAATTCTCCAACCTTCAATGTTTGTCTATTTTTATTTGCATTCTAGTCTGTCGTTTCAGTTTTTACTTCTTTCTTTCTTTTTTTCTTTTATATTAATTTGTAGAGGATGTAATTTGTACATTTGCATTCCAAATTTCTGAAGATAAACCAGAGGGGGAGTCGAACGCTCCTTTCTCAAGTTGAAACAACAAAGTTTTGGTTATTTAAATAATATTCCCATTAGGAACGAACAAACAAGTTTTCAACTGGTTATTCAACAAACCTGTCAGTCAACGTGTTATAGTACAACAATTTATATGATCAAAATTGTAACATGCTTGAGTTGGTCGAAATTATTTTTTCATCATTTGAACAAACTTTTTTGCTTTTATCTCGATTCGATGGAGTTGCTTTTTTTCTGCAGTGTGTCGCATCGTCACTGATAAATTCCAATTATTAAACAATTACGATAGGATAATTGGATGAAATGTCTTGGATAAACACGAGGGACATTAAATTCGGTGATGTTTCATTGTCAAATGCAATTGTTTGTCGTTTTGTTTTGGTTTTTTTTTCGACCCGAGTTAAGCAAGAGAAAGCGACGATCATTAATAATCAAATTTTATTTTTAAAACTGACCTACCGAAAAAATGTATTGTGGAAAAGAGTCATGAATGAATTTCAATTAGTCGGGGGAAAAAAATGAAAAAATAAACGTTTTGTCATAATGTGGTAGGTTATCAAAATTTAAACTTGCATAATCATATGCGAAAGGAAAATGCCAGTAAAACGTCAGAGAGATAACATTTCTTTCGGTTGTGTGTAAAAAATGTACTTTTGCAAAAAAATAACAAAATATGTTGGTACATAATTTACAAAAAAAAGTTTGGAAAAAAACATTAAAACCAATTGTATATGTTAACAGCTGAAAAGGCTTTGCTTGTACAGGCAACTGCTATTTAAAACAATAAGTAAATAATCGATTGTTGAGTTTGTGGTCACTGATCAGAGTGACATTCATTAAGATTATGATATGATCAGGTATCGCAAAAGGTTATAGAACTGCGGACATTATATTATCGCAGTTCAAATCTTTATACGACGTTGTATCATCAGCTGCACTTGACATAACGGCTTACTTTTCTTTTGCAAAATATAACAACTGAAAAAGAAAAACGTTTATTCAATACTATTAACGCATAATTTTGATTTTCCCATTTCAAAGTCAATTAAATTAAACAAACAAACAATTTTTTGTTTTCATTGTAAAAGCATCATTCCTGTCATCGGTTTTACGAGAGTTGAACATTTTATGGTCTGGCTTGAAGAAATAAAATGAGAAAGATTGTGCTGTGGTATTTAGTGCTGGTGCACGACGATTGAATCAGAGCCACCAAAAATGTTGCCATATTAATGATATTTTATTGAGATTAAGTGGCGCGTCAGATAAAGAGTGCGCTTCATTATTGATTTAGATTATTAAGGTTCCACCTCGTTTTATATTAACCTCAATATTTACTCATGTTATACATATATATTGCAGGCGTTTTGCACCATTTTTGACATTTCGCTAAACTGTGCTTCGCCGGAATGCTATACAAAAGTTCAATTCACTTTGTACTTCCAAAGATTTTTCTTTCGCAAAAAGAAATGGAACGTACAAGATTGTGAAACAATTTTTTCAGTGTCGTCGAGTTTTTCAAAATTTCTTCTTTTCAGTCACGTTCTTTTTTTTTGTCAATTCATAAAAAATAGGTCAGGCGTTTTCTTAATTCCGTTCGCAAATTGTATCACAAAAATTGGGTTCAAATTTGTCGAAAAAATGAAGTAGAAAAAAAGTATTGCCTGGAATTGTTTCATTTGTTTGTGCAATGTTATTTCGATTGTTGTTGTTATTATAATTATTGATTGAATGGTGTTATTGTTGATGTAAATATAATTTCATTTTGAGAGCACTCGTTGGTTATTTCGGAAATAAACATTAGATAACGATCGTAGAACACATGTTGCTCTTTTATAAATAGGTCAACTTTAAATATTTGCAAAAATGTGGGACAGTCGGTGAGATACTTTTTTTGACAACTCGTCGTTTTCATTTTGCAAACGTAATGTTTAGTCAGAACGATGAGAAAGTTATTGATCCGGTAGTGAATTTTCATTAAATTAATCCATCATAAATCCCGATCTTGATTATCGGCTTGATTATGTCGATTGTCTATACATAAATTAATCAGAAAGTCGCACATATGTTTGCGTCATTTAATACAAGCCGAGATGGTTCTCAGACGCGTTTATCTATGACCGAACATCTGAAAGTGTCGACTTTGGAAGGACATTGGCCGGTCACAATGACCATTTCACCGGCCAATATTTATATTTGTGTGCACTGTCCGTTTTGATACACAACCGATGCCAATGACTTGACAGCATTTTTTTACGCCAACATCATAAAACAACTTGCTCTCTCCAGATAACTTTTTATTTATTTGTTTCAATACAATGTATTGGAAAAGAAAAAGATCAAATAACGATGTTTTGATTTTAATTTAAAAAAGTAATTAAGCCAAACTTTTTAAATTTAATTTTAGAATGTGATTAAATTTTCATTTGAAAAAGGTCTGCATTTTGCAATAAATATCAAACAGTGCTATATTTAATCGACATTTTGATTGAAATTCGATCCGGAAAAGAAATCTTATTCGATCATTCATTATTATAAAAGTACAAGCAATTTTTAAAACAATATTTTTGATTCATTAGAGGTGTCTTTGTTTCTGCTTGTGCTTCATTATTCATCCTTGATCATGTTTTTCGAACGGACAATATTGTAGAAAAATAATTGTCTTTGCCTTTGTTAACAACGCACATTTCCCAATTTGACATGACCGTAACAAAATAGTCGCACAATTCATTTTCACTTACGACGCACACCGTTCGTTTTCTTCTCCAATCTAAAAATTCTCAGAATATCGTTTTCTCATTTCAAATAAAAAAGTTAGATTAAAAAAATTGTTCAATTTCAAATTTAAAAACTCATCTGTAATCGTATTTGTAAAAAACCTGACAAAGTATAAATAAAACACATAATGAACATGCGTCCATGAACAAAATTTGAAAAATATGAAAATATATTAACTTTATCCAATATTTGTAAATCATAAACAAACAAATGTAAACTCTATATCAATTACGTGAAATTGAATCGTAATTTATTTTACGATTCGTTTTGTTTTTTTCTCAAAATCCTCAATGACCTTGAAATTATTTTTTGTAATGTTTTATTACGACCTTTTAAACTCGCAATATAGAAAAAAGGGCTGGCTGCAGTTTCAAAAAATACATAGACTGAATGGATAGATTTGACATTTTTAATTTGGTTCTTTTGTTTTTTTTGTTTTTTCACCTTTTACAAGTTTTAGATGGAACAAGTGTGTGATGTCTCGAGGGAGGAAAAAGGTGTATTACGCGGTGCGTTTAACCCGGTCGTCCTCTACCTAAGATACTGCGTTCTTCATTGCTCGCACCAACTATAACGTTTGCGTCACATAGTACTTTGTAAACAATATTAGAAAAACATTCTTGGCCGCGAGTCACACACGCACATACGTTACACTCACACTCACGCTCGGTCATGTATACGACTTAGATCACAAAAACGTACTCCCCGCGCGCTCGCTAACGCAAGATCGGCAGTGTTGCCAGATTAGGGACAAAAATAACGCACGCATCGTCACACAAATTTGAGGCTTTTCCGAATTAAAAATACGCTTCCGCAAGAGGGGATTCGCCGATCGATCGCCGGGGCTGCTCAGCCTGCCTTTTGCGAGGATCCGACTTTTGTTTTCAGCTTCTTTTTCTTAATTTTGTCATCTAATTTTATTGTCACGTCTCGTTCCCTCCACTTGAATCCGTTTGCATCCCACCGAGCCTAGACATTTCGCTTCCAACAATTCTGATTCTTTCAATTCGAGCCATTTAAAATTTCCTATTTGCTTGTCTTATCAGTGACTTATAGATAAAAACCCATTTTTCATAGAAAACTTTAAACCGTTAATAAATGATATTTTTTATATTCAGCATGCATCTATAACAGCTGATAACAATGCGAACCGTTACGTTCTCCCCCGATTGAGTTTATTATAATTATCGTGTACAGTTGAAAATTTTTCTATTATTGTTATTATTTTATTTTATTTTTTTTATTTTTTGAAAAGTTGATGATTTTTTAGCTCGTGCCGGTCCATCGATGGACTATTAGTATATGGTTAACGAGGGTTCAGAGGGAGGAAAGGACATTGATCTTTAGGAAAGGACGAGCATTGATTCAATCCAGATGTACAGATTCTAATAATAAAACTTTATAAAGACTTCTGTTTTCAATTCACATTTCTTCAACTCATTTGCAACAGTAAAAAATGGTTTAAATAATCTCTCAATTTTTTTTTATCATTTTTTATTTTTGTCGTATCCTTCGTTACATAAATTAATTAATCATCCGAAAGACTTTTTCATAATTTTAAATAAACATTATATTAATCTGCTTGGATAAGAAAAATTTTCAATCTGCAAATTTAAAATTGACTAAGTAAATAGTTCCAGTTATTGAACAAATTGACAACTGAAACTAATAAAATTTGTTATTTGTTTGTATATATTGCTGTTCAAATGAACAAGTGAAATTACAAACAAAAATGAATGAAATCAATAATAAGTAAAAAAATGGATTCGGGTGAGTTGATTTTCTAGGAAAAATATTTTGGAGCAGAGAGAATCGATTATTTCTATCGTTTTATTTCTAAGACACTGTAGGGTAGAGTTCGGTACGGAATATAGAAGCGGATACTGCGGAGGAGTGAGTCGAAAAATAAAGGGTCCTCGGGTGTTGACCGAGCCAGTACGATACGTTGGTCGGGAATTTGGGCAGGCAGGCTCACGTAGCGGCGCAGTGAGGCAGGGCGCGGTTCAATTTTGAACAGTGCCTCTCAACCCGGAAAGTGGTTCCCAGGCCTACAACCATCTATCTCCTATCAATCACGCCTTTTTATATCATCACCATTCAAAACTAAAAATAACGATGATGCATTCTATCTAATCAAATTGAAGCGACAGTCCTCTTGGATAAAACTTGAAATTTAACCGAAATTAAATATACACCTTTAAATACCGCAAAAAATTGATAATCAAATAAAATAAAATATGATAAAAAAAAGTGATAAAGCTGCAACACCGATGGAACATTTTCGCGCCAGCATCAAAATAATTATGCTGTCATAATACATTTATATAATGTGAAAAAATCCATCCTTCCAACTTTTTTATTCAGTCAAATGATTAAATGACCAAAGTTATCAAGTTATAATTTTGTCTTCTGGAATATTTATTGTTTTATAGTAAACTCAGATTTTGCAAATTTTCGCGTCCTTTTTTGTATTGCATACAAAACATTACCTTATATGTTAAGGTTAAGGTGGTTTTAGCGAAAAGGCATTTATGTCAGAATTTCATAAAATTTAAATCACATGCTCTATTCAGTAACACACATTTGTTAACAAAATTTTACAACGATTGACCATTTGGTTTCGAAGATATTTGTATCTGAAAATCGAAGTTTTTGCATAGCGTCTTATGCAGCGTCGGAGTCGAAACAGGCATTATTTTTTGTTCTATCAAATGAGATGTCAGATTTTTTCAACAAACTACTATAACTAACTTTAGATATTCAAGATTACTGGGAACAGTTTAAAAAATATTGATTGAAGTTGAGGAGTAATCACGTTAACGAAATTTTTAATTTCAAAATGGCTGATTGTGATTGGTCGGTTAGGTACAATTTGATCAAAAAGTTTATTCTCACGAAACGTAAAAATCACTTAAAATCATCGAAAAAATTGCTGACATGCAAAAAGAATAATATTTCGAGATAGTTTTTCTATGTTTTCTTATAATTTTTTCTATTCGTAGTATAAACTTTTTTCTTTGATTATCACGCTAGAACCACCTTAACATGAAACTTTTGATTTAGCAGTTGATTTGCAATGTTCAAACACCTACGATTTAAATTGTATCTCTCAATGATGGAAGTGTGTTCTTCTCGTTTATGAAAATTTCATTTTAAAAAGAAACACTATATTTATATATTCTGAAAATCAATTCCTCGGTACAAAAAAGTTTAATTATTAGAGTTTCATGTTATCAATTCAAATTTTTTTTTTATATATAAAAATGAAAGTATTTTATCACATTATTTTTCAGATAGCGAAAGGAACACATGTGAAACGTCCATGATGTTT
>JAAMPD010000965.1:32497-47397 GCA_025266255.1 Trissolcus basalis
TACTTAATTTTTTTTTTTATATATAAAAAATGGAGTGTAATCAAGTAAAATAATGTTTAATTCACAGTTCGTACACATTTGATTTAACATTTTGACAAAATTTTATATTATAGTAAATTAAATTGTTCACACATTGTGCATCATAATTACCATACTTGCATGAAATTAAGTAATAATTCGTGATGGCAAAGCGAGGTGATTGTAACGATACAAATGTATTTGCATTTGAAATTAAAATTACAAAAACTTATTATTATAATGTTGTTAATTTTAACCAACAAAAATTTATTATAAAAATTCATATGTAATGTGTTAAAACAACGGAATAAATTATATTTTCATCAGTTTGA
The DNA here is from genome assembly GCA_025266255.1 of Trissolcus basalis. Taxonomy (NCBI): domain Eukaryota; kingdom Metazoa; phylum Arthropoda; class Insecta; order Hymenoptera; family Scelionidae; genus Trissolcus; species Trissolcus basalis. Next base: position 32,848 of record JAAMPD010000965.1, read on the forward strand.
ATATGTTGGCATTGTGTTTTGTTTACTGAGTTTAAGTTATTGCGGAAATCACATATACCCCGACCGAGTCTCAATTTACCCCATGCTATGGGGTAATTGAGACTTTAAAACATAGTTAAGACGTTCATTGTAATTTATTATACATGAAAAATTGTTATCAATCAATTTGTTTTTATAAGGCTCAAATAAGACAGTTGAAAAAATTAAATCATTAAATTATTACACACTCAAGTTCAACTTTGCAAGTTCGTATCACTCTTAGCCAAGTTGACCCTAAGAAACTTTTTCTAAGCTAGAAATTTCTTCTAGGAAAAAAAAGTTGTTCAGACCTATTTCACTCTGTCGGAATGGCTCTTCAAGAAACCATAAGTTTTATCACTTCAAAAACTTTTTTATTGAATCAAATTTTACTGTAAAAAGTTTTATTTATTTATTACTTGTTTTTTATTTTTTATGTAATTTGTTTCACAATTTTGAATTCACAGATGGAAACACCGATGAATATTCATGAATTTCAACTTTGTTTGAAACCCTGAACAAATTTTTTTGATAACTCGCCTTCATGGGATTGGTCTGTTAGACCCTGAAAGCATAAGGGGAATTTGAGAGAGAAAGTTATGGGGTTGGTTCGATAAACCAAGGGTAGTAATTTGGAAATGAAATTCATATATAGAACAATGCACTGTACCTGTCCAAGGTCGATAATTTCCCTGAACTTATCCCTACAAAGCATCAATCAAGCCCAGATGAAACGGAATATGAAAAGTTCAATTATTTTGATTTCAACTTGTGAAACTTTTTTAACTTATGAAAAAAAGAAAAAGAAAAGAATAACAGCAGAAATAGTAGTCCGAGTTGAACACGTGCAAATTGTTTTTTAATTATTTTATATTTTATATTTCAATTGTAATTGAAAAACATTATGGTTTCATTTGATTATATTTCGAATGGTGTTTACAAAGTTGGTTTCTTTTCCAGTAACCCACGTGCATCAAGAAACATGGCTGAAAAGCAGCGCAGAGATAATCTTAACACAAACATCTCGACTATGGCAACGCTCGTCCCGTCGGTCTCATGCAGTTCAAGGAGGTTGGACAAAATATCCGTGCTACGATTAGCAGCCACCTTCCTTCGAACTCAATACAGTGAGTTCTGATTTCATTTTTTATAATTTACTTTATTCCTCAGTCTCAGTTGCATCTCAATAAAATCAAATTTTATAAAGCCAGCTCGCATTCAATTTCAATTCGTTCGTTATCGTACTTTTTTTATAACAAAGAAAAAAATAAACATATTTCATTTTCAGAGTATAATTGAATAGAATATTTGTATTGTATTATTAAATATTTTTTTATATTGAGTTATAATAATGGAAGTAAAAAGTAGAAATAAAAATCTTTGTTTGGATGAGGAAAAAAAAGAGTTTATTACACGTGCGCTGTATTGCGTCTTCCTTTTACTTTTGTAACATTTCACTTTGTTGAGATTAATGAAAAAAGTTGAAAATGATAAGTCAGAATTGGAAAACTAGTTTGCTCAACTCGAGTCAAAAGTATTATACTTACTTGTCGAAATATTATTAATTTATCCTGTCAACGTATTCATTTTCTTCTCACGTTTCAATGAGAAATTGCAACGTTGTTTGTTTATCAAAAAGAAAACTGTTTGGTTCTTGTTGCAGCCATTGGATCAGGTCTAACGGAGTGTCTGCCAGCGAAATTCGGAACCTTTGACTTCGAACAGTACGTGTCTGATGTAAGTTGCCAATCCAATCGGTATTCTTCTGTTTGAGGAAAAAAATAATTGCGACACATTTCTAATGCAATCGTTTGTTCTTTTTGCAGAATTTGATCGGTAATACCGGTTTCTTAATTGTCGTAACTACCTCAGGAAAAATAATCTACATAAGTCGACATGTGGAGCAACGTCTTGGGCATTCTCAAGTGAGTTAGATGAAATGCAATGACAAATTACAACGAGAAAGGGAAATACAACAATTTTATTTTGCTGACCTAGAGTTTAGAGTCTAACACAAGACTGCAGTCTGCATGAGGCCTCTCTGAGTCACTCCCACCATCAATACATGATGCGAATACAATCTCGGAATGAATTGAAGAAAAAAAAAAAGGAAGAAAATGAACTTCACTTTCAATATTTATAATATTATTGATTCGAACAAAGAAACATTGTACTGAATATCAGCCGTAAATTCATTATTAATTTTCGTAGTTTGTTTGTCAGAAACAATTTTTTTCGCGAGCTGAGATGTCTCATTTTTTCAACAAAAAGAATTTTCTTCGAACACAACTGTACTTTGAAATAGATGCACGTTCCCTAGGAAACAAGTGGAGAAATTGATCTGAGAGCATCATAATTGATACAAGGAGCTTGTTTTTAAGCAGCCATAATCAGGTCTCATTGTGCCGAACTAATATCGTGACTCCCCGAAGTGAAAATGATCCATGATGATAGCAAATCTCCTCGTTAGTAATAATGCAGAACTATAATTGGCCAAAAGTGAAATTTCTCAAGCGTCACAAAGGAAAATAAATTTGCCTCTCCAAAACATGCGTGCCAACCTAAAAAGATACTTGTACTTTGATATTTTGTTTGACATTTTTTTTCATCATGATGAATTTTCTGTCGTAGACTGAACTATTGGGTCAAAATCTCTATGACTACGTCTACCCTGACGATCATACCGACCTGATGAGAAATTTGAACGCGGATTCGTTTCTAAGTCAATGTCGCAGCGACAACAACGATGACTCGAACTCGAGCGACGAAATATCCTCAGTCCAGCCCGACGGAAACACGCAAGAACAGCGGCGGAGTTTCACCATGCGGATCTCGCATCGTGCGGCGTCCAGACGAGAGGACACGCAGTACGAATGCTTTCACATGTCTGGAGTTTTGAGACTCGCTGAAGCTTGCAAAAACAGCGATTCCAGCCGATCAAGACGAGGTCTCACCCTCAAATTATTTCATACACATTGATGTGGGTTATTGTGATGAGGCCGAGGATAAAAACAATTACATAAATAAAATGCCTAACATTTAGTTTGTGGTAAAAAAAAGTACGGCGAAAAATAAAATTTCATTGATGATGTTGTTTTTCGCATAAAAATTAACCTGTTCAACGTCACAGACGCCCACATGAATGTTATTTTTGTTATACTAAGGTCGTAACTCGTAACAATAGACCGATCTCATAAAATTAATTAAAAAATTGTTTTTATAATTAGTGCGGCCGCTCTCAAGATGGTCATTATCAGTTGTCAATTATGTGGAAATTTCACTACACTTTTTCACCTGCATCGCTATTTTTATTCTTAATGATAATTACAATCAGGAAAACACAATTATATAAGCAATCATAATGGATGATTTATTACGATGCAGTTATGTCTTTAATCAACAGAATTTTTTTCCACAATTACTTTTTGTCGCTATCTAATCAGCATTATCGCATTTTATTATAGTGTCCCAGGTTAGGACAACTCTCTAAAAACTAGCTGGAATGCGTAGAATAGCGTTGCTTTCGATCAATCTTTTCATAACTTCCAATCTGTAAAACAATTTTTCTCTGTCACAAATTTTTATAACGGAAGAATTCTTTCATAAGAGAAACGCGGAATTGACAAAAGCAATTTTGTTGTTGTTGATATGAAAATAGAAATAGAGTTTGTAAAAGAACCTTTTGCCTTTGACAGAGAACACCAGCAGCAATGATGTTATATTTATTGGCATGGCTCGTCCTTTGAAGAGACGCACGATTACGGAATTGTCACTATTAGAACCAAACAAGGACGAATATGTGACACGACATTTGCCGGACGGGCGAATTATATTCTGTGATCATCGGATATCCGTTGTCGCGGGTTATATGTCGGAAGAAGTTTCTGGGCTTAGTGCATTCGGTTTCATGCACAAGGATGATGTCCCGTTCACTATAATAGCTTTACAACAAAGTAACATACCTTTTAATCAAATACTTGAACATTTTCAACGACCTATTTTCTTATGCCAATATATTTTTCTTTTCTTTTCCAGTGTATGCGCAAAGAGAAGGAGTCGGTTCGTCTTGTTATAGGCTACTTTCCAAAACAGGAGAATTCATTTTCTTGAGGACACACGGTTATCTTGAATTCGATAAGATCACCAATACCTTGGTATCGTTTGTCTGCATAAATACCCTTCTCTCGTAAGTCAAAATTTCACTATAGATCTGTTCATTTTCTTTATTAACAAAAAATTGTATTATTCAAAAGAATGCTGCACGTTTTTATCCATTTCAGTAAGAAAGAAGGAGAGAAGCTTGTTAAAGAAATGAAAAGCAGGTTTTCTGCTACAACATCCGGTACAAATGCTCTCGAAGGAAACGAAGAACTGGCTTTGTGTTTTGTGAGTAAAATTGAGAGGAAGGATTTTAGGATACACATTTGAATAATCTTTTACAACTAAACATAATTTATTGAATCATCTGTTTCAGAGTCCTGAAAGGTCAGATTCTCAGCCCATTGTAAAGGATCCGAGACAGCTAGAAAATGCGATATCTCAACTATTTCGCGATCTTCCATCCCCTGCTATTTCGGAAGACAGACTGTCTCCTTTGCCTATGCCAAATACGCAGTTTTACAAAGTAGCGATTTATTCGCAACGTCTACCTCCAACGTCAGTACAAGCTAGTAAAGTGGGTCTCAAACAAAACGGCCCGTCTAATGTAGTTAGTCCAAACACCTCTAATACATCGTGGCAGTCTACGTCTTCAACGTCTACGACTCCTGTTGCTTCGCCCCTGTCGGACAGTTCAACACATTCTGTGAAAAAGGAAGCCCTAAGCCCTAGTTCATGTTCGTCTCAATCGCATAATAATGAGAATAAGAAAAGTATTCGAGCAATTATGACTCAGAATGCTCATTACCTTGAAACTGAAGATGAAAGAGAAGATGATTTTTCGTTGCAGGTAAAAATTTTAAATAAAACAAATCGAAGTTAGTTGTAAATTTTATTCTCACTCGTGGAATCGTGATTTTCAGGTGAAAACAGAGACTGAAAGAAATCTTTTGGGTTTCGTTACTGAGGAAGTTGATGCTCTTCAAACGAAGAGCCGGAAAAGGCCTTTAGGCAATACGTTAGAAAATAATAACGGTGCCAATAAACGCAGAACAAACGAAACTTGTCACTTGAAACCAATTGTAAACATGCCTATGGACAACGGCAGAGATACAAGTCTTTTAAATCACAGCTTCGATATGGTCTCACCATCAGCAGATGTTCTACTAGATCCAGTGGATTTTAACAATTTCCCAGATCCACAGTTAATCTCAGATGACATGGATCTGCGGGATCTACAAGTAGATCAACTTGCTTTAGAAAATAATCCAGGTAATACATAACTCTTTTTTGTCCTATTTTTATTTTATACACAACAATCCTTGAATCACTTATAACCTGTTTTTTATTTTTTTTATTTTACAGAACTTATGAGGATACTTGATAACTTAAGATCTCCATTTGAGCGTAAGTCTAATTTAATTAAATTTCATGTATATTTCTCTCGTGTTATGTTTCTCTCAAATGTTAATAATCTTTTGGTCGTTCATTTTTCAGGAACGGAAGAAGATCCACTGACGCAACCATTTATAGAAAATGATGTAAGTTGAAAAAAAAAAAAAAAAATTAACGATGCAACTTACGAAAGTAAAATGATAAAAAATGTACATGTAATTAACATTCGAATCAATTTGGTGTTTTTTAGCAAGTTGTTAATGAAGAGCTGAGGAGGACGCATTTGCAACTTGCAAATAGTATGGCTTTGAGAGAATCCCAGTTCAATGTTCTAGAGAGGGACCTTGAAGACCCTACTCTGCAAGCTCAAAGGGATAGCTTTTCTCAACTGCAAGTATGTATGAACGAATAAAAACAATATTCATCTTCAATTATTTGACGTTATGACGTAACATTTGCTTTTAAAAGTAAATGTTAAGTTTGATTTGTTATTCTTGACGAGGTCGGAGACAAAGTTAATTTCCACTATTACACAAATAAAATCTTGATTCTCTTAAGGTTTCACTGTTGTTATATTGGTTTGCTAGTTTACAAACTGACCTGCCGTTTATTATGTATATTCGAAACCATCTGAATTAATTCTATTTAAACGTCTTGTGTTTCCAAGATTACTTAGTACTTACAACTATTATCCAATCATTTTTGTGAAGAATAATTTGTCATTATGATCTTTTCATTTTTAAATGGTAAAATTGTCTAATTTGTTACAGGCGGAGCATAATATGCAGAAACAGATGTTGAAAACGTTGCAACAAGACCATCGAAGTATGCAGGTAAACGTCAAACATGACATTGGAGTTTAAAATAATGTCCTTCTCAAGTGATTATAGGCTTTGTTGAGAATTAAGGTATCTACGACAAATAAACGCAGTCATTCTTTGATCGAAATGACGTACCCCAATGTGTGCTTCACATTTTCATAAATCAAACTAATTAGTGCAATCACCTGACGAGTTGTAATTTGTTATCAAATAACATTTTTATAATTCACAAAAATCAATTCCAATCATTTTGACGAAATTCAATTGATATTTGAAAGATGTTATGTATTTGTGTTACTTTGACAAATAATGACGGCGTTTAACGAAAAATTAACCTGACCCGCAGGTTCTCAACGAATTTCGTTGCTCTTCCTAAGTTGACGTCGGTCGGAAATAAATATTAAATCATGGTGCAATTTTCCGCCTCGACGGTGCCTTTCTGCACGTTCCGCCGAAAAGGCTTTATACATAGTTTTGAACAGAACTTGTCATAATTATTTATGCGGTCTCGTCGCATGTTCGTTGAAATTCTCCAGTTGTCCTCGGCTTGTCAACAGGAAAGTCAAGAAAAATTGTCTGAACCGAAGGCAACTCGACGAAATTTCAGTGTAAATGTACTTGTATAATACATGCAAAGATTTTTAAAGTTAACAAACAGATAAAGTGAATTTTAAAATGTTTTCAATGCTTCAGTTTTGACTACTATCGGCACTGTAATTCAACGAAATTGGCACCATCATTGAATGAATAATTGTATCAACAATTGAAATTGAAGGACTCGAAATAAAAGAAAAAACCTTGAACCAACATAATTAATTTAAACTTGAAAGTAATCTAGGATGATAACAGATTTACCAGTTACCAAATCAACCAAAAACAATATTCTATAAATAATAGAAAAATATATTTTGCACAATACCTTGAAAATGTAAAATTGAAATATATTTTTTTTGTCTCGAGGCCTACAAATGATAAATGTTAAATATTAAACATGTTTAGTGTAAAGACATGATACGACACTTCGTATGAATGGTTATTAGAAAAAAAAAGCAAAAACAAAATTCATGTAAGGGGTTTGAGTACAATTGATAGTTAGTAAAAAAATTGTGCGGATTCTTTAGAAAAGATAACTGCAATGTTCATCTTTCTTCTGGATATCTGATTCTAATTTCGAATCATAAATAGAAAGTAAGAATGTATACAAAGTTCAGCTATACAATTCCATTCTTATACAAAATGAGCTGGACATTTTGGTTTTCAAGATCCGACAGATCGATTTTAACAAACGAAGATTCCAAAAAGCTTTAGCTGATCAAAAGAATATTTTTTTTCATTCTCAAGTAAACATGCCATTTAGTTTTATAAAGTGGCAAAATAATATTTTGGATGTGCAAAAATATTATCTGTGAAAAATATTTTTTAATACTAGTGCTAATACTGAAAATGATAGCTTTACAATGTAGTACTTGTATTGAAAAATGTTGTTTACCACACGGGTGCTGCACGTCTAGTTTAAAAAGTCCTATTTTTCACGGTCTCATCTACTTTTTTACTATATAATATATTTCAGACCCCTTAATACTTATTACAAAATTTTAAGTTTTAGATAATGAAAAGTATGTAATGAATCGTACAAACAGAGACTACTTTGACTCGTGCATTGAAAGCGTATTGAAACGCACGCTAATGTAAATACTAAGTTGCAAATTTGCAAATAATTGATGTTTAAAATTTACACGTCTTCAATTGTTAATTTCACTATTGCTATTGTTTTGTATTTTTTACGAGCTTTTTCATAATAATCTATCTCAACAAAAACGAAAAAAAACGATGTTTTTTTTTCAAATTTTAGTTATATAAAACTTGTACATATAAATTTGTATTGATTCAGAAGTTAGTCAAATTGTGCGTAACGTTTTAGTTAAAATAGAGCGTTCCGACATATTTGATATGTGCTGTTCTTTGCAGATAATGTAAAAAGCGATTAATGTACAAATCATTGCAAACAAATCGAGATCTTGTTCCAAATTGTCGAAATTTGATTAGCAGAGATTTATAAAAATGTTAGCGATCGGTGTGAGAAATGCGTGTAGACGATTATGATTTTTGTATCATTTAAGGCAATGTTCAACATCTCAAAACTATTGTTCATTTTTTTTTTACATTTGAGTTTATATTATTTTAAAAAATTTTTATGAATCGTTTTTGAATTTCTTTTTTTATTTATTTCATTTATATATTTAAAGTGATTGTTACTATTTGTTGTTTTATAAATTACCATTTGACAATAATTTGTGATCATTAATTCGTTGATGTTTTGAAGTATTTGACGTCGCCTTAATATGAATTTAATTTGTTTTCATTTGAGGGTTGTACTGCAATTCTGACGCAAATTTTTACTTACGTTATTTATTATGTATGTTTTTTGGTGTAAGATCGAAATAAGTCGAGTATGAACGTAATGCATAGTTTCACGAAACTTGATTCAATCGAAGCCCTCTAGTATATAAAAAGAAAGTTATAATTCTGTGGGCATTTCGTGGAAAAATGAATTGTCACGTTATGATTCAAGTACAAAAATATAAAACATAAATGAATTTCTTTATCTAACTTATTGAGTTGATAGAAATTGTAATCAAAGAAATCTTAAATTAAATTAAGTTGTGCAATAAGCGAGTGCGTCGATAATTGCGCAGTTTGATCAAGCGCAATAATCAGATTTGATCTTACATTTATGAGAAAAAGTGAAAGTTTATGTTGTTACTTTTGTAATATTTATTCAAATATGATTATCGGCTGCGTCACATTGTGACTCTTTTAAAAGATCGATCGAGAAAGAAAAATGATTGAAAAAAACCTGTACACGTAATTAGTTACTGTGTCAAGACTGAAAATCAAGACTTCATAGAGGTGGAACATTTTTGTAAATAATGCTGCCTGAATACAAAAAATACATATTATCATACATATAAAAGTATATGTAGAAAAATGATTAAATAAAAATGATAAACGTTTACTTAAACATCTAAAGTGTAGTTTTCATTTCTTTTTTAATTACAACAACTTTGGTCTGTATATTAAAGCACGTTCCTCTTTCAGTTCTTAATTGTACGACCGTACAACCTTTTCTGCGTTAAAGGGTCATACGGCAACAGTGACGCTGAAGTAAGTTGTATCAGATTTTATAATCTGTTAAATAGTCTCAATTTAATTACTTTTAACACGCCAATGACCTTTACTTACTTTTCAATCACCTGTCGTGGTGAGAATATCGATATTTTGTCTCTCAGATAATTTAGAATGGGAAACAAACAACATAATTCGACAAGAAAACACAAAAGGATAAAATATCTCGATGAAATAACACAATACTTTGTAAAATGGACAACGTGCCAAATATTACAAAAACAAATGTCCTAGTCGGTATTTCAGAGCCAAAATGTCTTTAAAAAATTGAATTTTGTTATAAAAATAGATGTACATAAACGAAGAAATAGTAATATAATAAATTAAACCAAATGTTTTAACATAAATTTAATGTCGAATCAAATTCTTTGATATTTTTGAAATATATACCTTTCACATATTTATTTACTAAAAATTAAAAAAGTTTTGAAACTGAATGTGTATAAAGAAATCTCACGTTAATACTGCTGATTGCCTCGCTGCAGTGTGCAGTAGAATAAACCCTAAAGAGTGATTAAATCTGACTTTTCATTTATGTAATAATTTTTCATCCTGTGCTTGATACAGTAAGTAAACACTTGATTAAAAAAATCCAAAATGAACAAAATGTATGATTAAATTTGTTGAAAAAAAGAGCATCCAGGTTTTGATTCATAATTTATTTATTTCATTGATTTGTAATTAAAAAGACAACGCAACGTTTGATCACAAAAAATAGGTGTGATAATAAATTTTTGTTCTTGCTTCTCTTATATCGGTCTTAGTTCATATTGAAATAATATATCATAAACTTTTTTTTTTATGTTTATGTGTAGCTAGGGGTGTATATTTACAGGGAGTAGGCAATGAAGAGGTTCGCATTTTCTTTGGCTTGCTACGTTGGCTCAGCTCTTCATTCAATGTAGATGTCTTCTACCGGGAAAGCAGTCTCAATAAATTTCGTGTAAAATCGATGAAAGGCTCGTCTGCAAACATAACATATATTTAGTTTAAACACAAATTCAGCTACAACAATAATTTTGATCGTTTCAAAATTCAAAATAGTTAAACGTACCCAACAGCTTCTGCGACAGGTCTAGTTGATTCCTGGCCAACAAAAACGTGACAAGCAAACCTTTGTAGCGTCGGATGCTTTGTAATAAAACCAAGATAACGGTGATCGCGAGGATGAAATGCACAGAAGGACACGTTTTTCAACGAGTAAAAATAATCAAGACACGGTCCCTGATTTTTCTGTAACAATAATTAATCATACAATATTTCTTTTTTATATGATCATCATTGTTATATAATTTTTTTTGTATTTACATTTTTTATTTTATCAGTTATTTTGTTAAGGCAATATTTTGATTAACATAATAATTAGTTACCCGAGATTTACGGCGATCCACCATTCTAAGGCCCTGATCTGACACTTCGAGGATGATAGTTTGCGACTCCGGCACAGTCCTTGAGTCGTTACCGACAATTCTACGCACAGCCTGACAAACAACGCTCGTTCCCTTATGAGCCATCGTTTCAACGGAACCCAAGTACCCTAAAAGGTAGCGCTCTCGTTTCACTTTCGGGGCTGTAGGATCAAAGTCACTGTAGTCCATGTCAACCACATAGGCGGAAGGGAAGATTCCCTGACGTCCGGTACGTAAATTTACTCCTACGAAAAATCATTCATTTTAAATTTCTTACATTGTTTTTTAACTTTCAGTGTTAAACTTTCGGATTCTTACCTTCGCACCACAAGTCATCAGCCTCTTTTTGCACATAGATTGGGTCACCAATTTCCAGATCAATTTCGTCATGATGTCGGGGCACAAATTTGTGCAAACCCCGATGCGTTGCCTCTAGTAACTCAATCTGTGTGAAAGGAACTCCTCCGTAACCTAAAAACATCGATTTCAAAGTTTAAAAATTATTATTTTATACCCATATTTCAAGTATAAGTTATTCTTTTTATTTCACCATTACGTCAAAAACTTTAAAATAAACATCAAAAAGTGCTGAGACGACCCACAAATGAACCAACATAAACCATCACTTTACAATGAAAATGTCCAGTTATTTTTTAAAAGACAGTTTTAAATAAAAAAATAAAAAAGGATCAAGAAATGGAAATTGAAACAAGTTCTTTTGAATCAAAATCTAACGTTAGCTGTAAAATATTTCAACTGAAATCTTCTTTAAAAACATTTGTTCAACTAATGAATTGTTTATTATTTTTGAATTGAGAAACTCCTTAAAAAATAAAATGAGATCAGGTTTTGTTTTGATAAATAGATATTTCACCTGGCGTGCTATCAAATGAAACAGAATCAATATTTTGTAGAGAACTGCAAGGAATGGGAGATACACTTTTGGGTCCATTGTCTGGTGAGTGGGCCGTTGAGTGACCGCTGTCTGTTGCCATTCTTTCGCTGTCCGGGGAACTATCTTCGTGGCGCAATCGCGGATGCGATTTGCCAAAAACCATGAGGTGCGGAGGCCGCCCGCACATCGCAGCACCAAGTTCGTCCGCCAGCGAAGGCGATGTGCGCACATGGTTTATCACGTTTGTCAAAGCTTCAAACAAATTTCAAAACTTTTCATTATATCCATTCTCTGTATCTCAAAGATAAAATTTGTTCAAACGCAGTATATAAAAGAAAACATACAAGAATTTTGAAATTTTTAATATTGGATTCTGAAATTTTTTAAATCTGAAGAATATGAAAAGATATCAAAGATCTTGAAATTAGCCCTTAACATTCAGTTATATAACTTTAAAAGTTAGAATATGTTTTAAAAAAAATCATATCTCAGTGATGTCATTTGACAGACGCATTTTTACTCCGAAAATAAATTTCCATTAGGTATCGATTTAAGTCATAAATGTCGACATTAAAGTGCATTTGCTCTGCGACTGAAAATATTGATCATTCTTCACTGATGTGCTTAATTATGTTTCCGAGTTTTAAGTCAGTCTAACAAATTTCCAAAATAGATGAAACGTACGATTTTGTATATCACATAAACTGAACTGAAACTAAGTCTTGTGAAAGAATAAATAAACGACCTAAATTGGGTTAGTGTTAATAATGGACCAAATTATTTTTAGAACGCAATGAAAAGTTGATAACGAGTGTGCGAACAGGCTTACATTTTTGTTTTTGGAATTTCAGGCAATTTTCGACGTCTGCGTTCAACACCATTGCTGCAAGGTCGGGTACTTGAAGGATGGTGTTCCGGCGTTGACCACGAGTTCAGTGATGAGCAAGATTCTCCGATATCGCTCATCACACTGTCACGACCACCTGCTCCTACCACTTGGTATAGTCCACCCGGCGAGGAAGAGTGTATCCGACTATTTTTGGTTTTAGTATTATTTCAATAAAAATGATCATGAGACTTCATCAAAATATAATTTAATTTTAATTTCAAAAAATATGTTCAAATTGAAACTACCGGATAAATTCTTAAAACTATTAAGGGAACAGAACTACGTCATTTTCACTATTTTCAACAAATATAATGCAATTGTCTCTTTATTAGATAAATATTTTTAAAATATATAACATTTGAAAGTGTGAAATTGTTCTACTTATTATTAATGAAATGAAACAATAATTGGTTGTGTTTATTTATAAAAAAGTTAACTACATTTTTCAACTTCTAAAACTTTCTTAACTTTATTGAATTTATTTAAATTATATCATCACTTACAAACAAATTATATTACGTGTTCAAAAATATACTGAAATTAAGAACTCTTTGACAAAATTCAAGTTGACAAATTTCAAGCAATTGCTTTAAAAATTATTCTTACATGAATATTTTAAGATGAGGAACAATATACATTTGTCCATTCAATAGTTCTAGTTCTATATTGTTGGAACAATATTGAATACCATGACTTTTAAGATCGACATCTCAGAAGAAAAAAGCCTAGTTCAAAAAAAATCTAGCAAAAAAATGTAGCAATTAAGTAATGTTTCAGTTTGATAATTGCATTGATTTGTTTATCCTTTGTTTTCATAAAATTGCTATGAGATTTTTTCATAAATCGTTCAGTTGAAATGTTGAGGCTTACCTGAATTCGTCATTTAAAATGGTACAATATCGGTCGTACTCTTCGCTAACGTCTGGCGAGCTCTGACCACTCGCTGCACCATGTCTTCGACGCAGCGACATAACATCTTCCTCCTCACCCGAGTCCTCGTTACCACCTTCGCAAGACCTGCCATTGTCACCCTCACTGTTTTGCGATGACGTCGGTGAATCGTCCAGAATGACATCGTGAACGAGACTGAAAAATCAAAGCATCTTTTCGTGCGGATCACTCAAATTATACAAATGCGCATAAATCAATCTTAAATTTTGTTCTATCTATTTCAATACTAAACGTCGTTCAAACATCATAAGTATAATGTCAAATTGTTTGCAATGCGCAGATATACATTTAGAAAAGAGAATTCGGCTATTGGAAAAGTAATGTACAGCATCATCTTACAAGTTTCAGTAGTAATATTCGCGTGCAGTGCGTCGGACGGAAGGAAGTACTTTTGGATTAAATATTGAAACCTTAGTACACAATTTAAAGCACTTTCCAGTTTTGAAAAATTTAGACGTAAGACGAAAAACGTTTATTATCTAAAAAAATCATTTATCTACGAATTTTTTTTTATTTTTCATTTGTTCAAATTTTCAAAGTAATTTTTATAAGATTGCAATGATCAGATGCAATAAATAGTCTCACAGTATGGATACTTTATAGAGAACATTTAGAACAAGTGAGAGGATGGGATAGAAAATTTAATTTTGCACAACATATTGATATACTGGGAAACAAATAGTACCCTGCCTTCCAAAAAGATGACGAAACTTCTGCAAGTATAATACATAAAAGGAGAATACAAAGAAGTATTCACGGCACGAAATCGGGAAAGTGTCAAACAAGTGCAGTAGGAGAAGAAAAAAAATACAAATAAAGAATTTCGGTCGTTAAACACGATTGAAACAAAAATAAGACTAGAAAGCGATCGGGAAATTTATATGATTG
>JAAMPD010000966.1:0-32437 GCA_025266255.1 Trissolcus basalis
AGGTTGCCAGTCCCCTTAAGGTGATGCCGAAGTCAATCTCGTGTTGTCTTTCTCGCACTCGTTGATGCATCGTTAGCGCTATCCTTGTTGCACCTATACGACTTCGGCATCACCTTAAAATGTATATATTCATCAAGATTTTTAATGATGCATCATCACTGAACATTACAGTTTATTTATTTTTATAAAATAATTGATTATAAGTGAAGAATAGAAGATTAAGTTGGCGTTTCAAATTTTTACATATGTAATATGAGAACCAAAAGTTTTTTCCCGCTTTCTGCGACATAGTTTGGTGTTCATCGTAAGTGTAATTGAAATTCCGTCAAGGTCGTGTATGTGCGCGCCAATTGTGACGTCATCGCATGTTCAAATACCCTCTCCAGTGCCGATCAGTCATTTCTCAAGAAAAATAATTAATTTTGTTAATTGAAATCAATTAATTTTTATCAACAATCATCCATTTTCATCAACAATTGTTTTTCAACAAATTTTTATTTATCAACAAATTATTATTTTAATGCTCAAAAATGTTCTAATTACAAAAGTTGCTTGGACATTTTACCGGCTTTGTCGTGTTCTCGTTTACCGATTACAAGAAGTATGTTCTGTGTTGTCGTATCTGCGTATAACCTAACGTCAAAGACGTCCCCGGTTTGCAAAAAGTTTTTTGTGTGTTCAAAAACATGATGTCAAAATGACATACAGTATTTTTTCATGGGTAAGTATATTCTTATATCGAATTAATTTATTTATTACAAAAATGGTGTTGGTTTTTATTATAAAACAATAAAATATATTCTGCCGGTTAAAAATTTGTATTTTCATTTGTATCACTTTTGTAAACTTTTCAGGGCACAAATTCAGGAGGTCAATTGAACCTAGGTTACAAATCGGGAGAATGTTTGGTCCCCACAAAAGTAAACATTCCTCAGGACATAGATCCAATAAAAATATCCAAAATCGTAGGTGGTGCTTGTCACACGATTATATTAACGAGCAATGTCTGTTATTCCTGTGGTTCAAATCAGACAGGACAACTGGGGAACTCATCCACAGATGACAGTTTGAATTTCGTCTTGGTCCACATTCCAAAAACGGATAAAATAAATGACGTCACAAGTTCCTGGAATAGTTGCATGGCTCTTACGGAAACTGGAGATGTTTTCGTCTGGGGCTCAAATTCGCATGGTCAATTAGGTTTAGACACGAGCTTCAAATCAATTAACAAACCTCACAAGTTGCAACTAGAAAAGAAAATTGTAAAAATTGCCATGGGTCTGAGGCACAGTGCTGTGGTCACTGAGGATGGTCTTTTGCTAGTCACTGGAGCTGGAAATAAGGGCCAATTGGGTCTTTGTGATTCCTCAGGAAATAACGTCAAATGTATTTATAATTTCACTAAGGGTAAATATAAATATACTTTGCTTTATAAAGTTTTTAATTTAATTTCTGTAAAATTGTAATTTTTTTGTTAAAGTTCCAGGCTTGGTTGATCGAGTGGAAGATGTTTCGTGTGGGCAATCTTTTACGATTGTGCGAACGAGTGCAATGGATTATTTTGTATGTGGAAGTAATAACTACGGTCAATTTTCATTTGATACAGAGACTGGTGAGAATGTAAACGGGTTCGTGAAAATGAAGAATGTTACTTTCTTGTGTGATCCTGCGAGTAAAATTGTGTGTGGATGGACACATTGTTTGGGGCTAACAGGTAAGCACAAAATTAGACTTAGGAATTTTAGTAAAATATTGTATAAAATGTTTGATGAAATTTAATTTTTCAGCTGAAGGTAGACTTTTAACATGGGGGAGAAATACGTACGGTCAATTGGGACGAAGTGAGAAATCAGATAAAGCACTACCAGGATTTATAGAATCATTGAAGAATGTTACCCAAATATCAGCTGGATCAGAACACAATGTTGCAGTCACGAGTATGAATTTTTCATTTATTCATTATTATATTATATTATTATATTTTTGATACAATAATGAATCATTCACACAAAAATATTGTTAAAAAAATCAGTACAGCAGACGCGTAAACAATTAAAGAAAACATTAAAAAAAGATTAAAAAACCAGTTTCTGAAGTCGTAATTTTTTTAATACTTGTATAATTTTCTGAATACATAAAACTTAAAAAATTGGAAATAACAGTTGTACAAGAGTATAAAATTTGCATATACTTTTACAAATTTCTAATTTTTTCGTTTTTTATCTTTGTTTATATATACTGATTTTTGTTATATAATTATATCAATATATACACTATATATATTTACAATTTATTAACAAAGCGCGAGCAAATAAGTTTTTCAAGTAACCAGAATAATATTGTAGATGTTAACGTGGCTTCTATTTTTTAGGTGAAAATGAGATTTTGACGTGGGGATGGAACGAGCATGGAAACTGTGGAGATGGAGAAACCAAAGACGTTTTTGTTCCGAAAAAACTTCAAGTGCCTTGTAAATACGATCAAGTACAACTTATCGGCTCGGGTGCTGGTCACTCATTTGTTATCGTTAAAAATAATTAATTCCAAAATACGAGTAAACATAAGTCTCTATGAAACCTGTTTCTCTGAATAATACGATCTTGATCTTGGTTTATTTATATATTTCATTGCCGATAGGATAACGAGGTAGAAATCAATTACAAAACAGTCTTCTGCACAATATAAAAACTAAAATGTACACTTGGCACAACAATTGGAGGGTCCAACAATTCTTACTCTTCTCAAACAGATTGATAATTTTTCATAGAATTTATCGAAATTGCTCACGTTTGAAAACAATTGACAAATAGTAAGGTCCCCTCAATTGTTGTGTCGAGCATGTAACGAGGATCTTTTTTTGTTCAACTTCCTCCTTTCGTCTGAGTGTCAAAAAATTGTCTGCCCAGTGGCGTGTCTTGTCGCTCCTTTAAAAAAACTCGAACACAGTACCGAGTGTTCGACGGCGAGTTATCATAGTCCGTTGCGTACCTCAAGTAATCCTTAACAACGTCCTCGATCGGCAGCAGACCCTGTTTTCTAAAAATTGAGCAATTCGTCCAGGCGGCTTTTCCGATCATCACACTCTCGCACCCCGTCATCTCGCGAAACTTTAAAATGTCCGAATAATCACGGATGTTATCTGAACCTCCATTCGCTATCACAGGGATCGACAGGTGTTGTGCAATCGCCCTGAGATAGTGGTCCCTATTCGCATGTTGTCGCGGCCGTTCCTTAGGCGTCCTGCCGTGTACAGCAATCGCTGCAATTCCGCTCGACGCCAGGCAATCGCAAAGTTTGAGCGTTTCTTCAATGGTCGAGAGGACCCTAATCTTACAAGACACTGGGATTTTTAAATTTTCGACTAGTCTTTTTAGAATTATCTGTGCCTTCGTTGGGTTTTGGAGCAACGCAGCTCCCATTCCTCCGACCGAGGAATATTTCTTTGGGCAACCCATGTTGACGTCGATCCCTGCCACGTCTTGCTCCACCAGTTTCGCTACCTTAAGTGCCTTTTCTACGTCACTCGTGCCTATTTGTAACACTACTTTGTCTCGTTCTCGGGCACAGGTGCGAAATATTATCGCACCGTCTGTTTCGTCCACATAGTCCACGGTACCAAGGACGTCTGTAACAAATTTTTCCTTCCTAATTAGAATACACACAAATGTCAATGTTAAACTTTACATTTGTGATGTTATTTATAAATATGTTGTTTGTTTGAAAAATTGTTTGTTTACAAAGTTGTTGTAAACAAATTGTTGAATTTTGACTTTGCAAAAAAGTGTTCTGTACAAGTATTGATGTAGTTACAAGTCTTCTCTTGGTTGTTACGGTGATAAGAAATTGCTAATTAACAAGTCAACCTACAGAAAGTATATCTTGCTTAATCGAGAGTATTAATAAAAGTTTATCTTTTTACCAAAGATTGTATTCTTCCGAGAACAAGACATTTTGCTGATTTACATTAATATGTTAATTTAAATTTTAAACTAGACTTTTTTTTTAGTTATTTGTTGATTGTAAACAAACAATTTTGAAGATCAATTTATGTTCCAAAATTGCAAAAAGATAATATCTAATATAATTTTTTATAATTATAATGTCAGATAATATCTAAATAAGTTTTTAAATATACATCTCACGTAATTCGTCAACCATAATGGCGACCATGAGGATCCAAATGTGTACCACAATATTTGACAGTTCGTATGAAACTATCGATTGAAATTTACCGATAAAAATTATATACATTTTTATTAATTGTTCAAACAATTGTCGATAAACAATGTCATACAAATATTTACAAATTGATATAAATATTTGCAGAAATTTAAATCAACCTGTATGAATTTGCAAGATGTAAATTTGATGC
This sequence comes from Trissolcus basalis, assembly GCA_025266255.1. Taxonomy (NCBI): domain Eukaryota; kingdom Metazoa; phylum Arthropoda; class Insecta; order Hymenoptera; family Scelionidae; genus Trissolcus; species Trissolcus basalis. Next base: position 4,373 of record JAAMPD010000966.1, read on the forward strand.
AAAATCGATTATAAATATTACGTAATTTGTTTATACAATGTGTAAACAATGTTGAAACAATTTGTATGACAAGTAAAATGAACGATAAGTTTGAATAGTTTGTTGATATAAAATGTATAATCAAATTTTGCAGAAATCTGGTTTTCATGAAAATTTTCCACTTTGATTATATAACAAAATAATGAATTATATTTTTCATTACCATTCACTTTTCGAGTTGACCTCAGTAACTTCCAATCAATCAATTTCTCAGTGTAAACAATGTCGGCTCCATAATCAAGAGCTAATAATCGCATAGGCAGTGTTCCTATCCGCACCACTGGCGCAAAAATCACTTTATTTCTATAATCTAAACGCCTGCTGCTCTCCATCATTCATACATTTTAAAATCTTAATGTAAAAGTAAAAAATTTTTCAACAATTTATGAGGAATTGTTGATGTTCGAAAAAAAACGTTATCACGTTGTTGCCACTGGAGTGACCAAAACAAAGTTTGTTCGCCACGCACGTGTTTTTCTATATATTAATATTGAAAAATCAGTCGTGCCAACCTTTTCCCTCCAAACTCTTATCAATTTTTTAATTTCAATTTGTCTTACCGACCGTTGGTACGGGGACAACAAAAAATTTGCAGAGAGACATATCAGTGTAACGTTTTGTGTTTGGTTATACAATTAGATGGATAAAAATAAACAACAGCACGACACGATGAGATTGAACCCCGTTCTAAGCTTACTAAGCAAATATAAATAAACCTCATTCAAATGAATCTCGAATGAGCATACATGTAAGTTTTATTTCCTAAGATAAAAGGTAAGCAATTCAGAATAAAAAACAAACTTGGAATGAGGTTTTATGTCACTTCACACCTCGCGCAGTCTTTGATGTTATAGGACAAACATACGAGGATGCATCATTTAGTTTTAACTGTTTGTTTATGCTTTGTCGCAGGTATAAGCAAATGAGAAACTACGTAGAAATTAAGTACAAACAAGTCTTCCAGCATGGCAAACCCTGGGACAGTTTTCGCTCACGTTGTAAAACTGGTTGTTACAATGTTGTGCATGACGTTTTTCCAAGATTCGTACTCGTTTCAAACGAATAATCGAATATGGACCGTAAGAGCGTACCAGTTTCTGCTTATACATTCAATCTTTGGGATTCTGAGATATGGTAACAATTATTCATACTACGATAAGAAAAAAAAGCATTCAATTTGTATAATTACAATTTGCAAATTCAAATTTAAAACAAATTTAAATAATTTGTAAACTGATAATTTATAAACTTGTGTTTTGTATAAATTTTGTAAGTTCTACTTATCTTTCAGGGAGTTCGAGTATAACCAAAAGATTTCGAAACATTTATGAGTGGTTTTCTAGTCTGATGGAGATTTTGCCTTTTGCATTTTACACTGCAGAAATTATGACTGTATACAAAGTTCGACAGGAAGCAAAGTTGCTGACGCTATTCGTTGGGTTGCTGCCTCTTATCATTGAGTCACTTTGGACAATTCGAGATCGGCGAAAACTGGTGCTGTTCGCCGACGTCGTGGTGACTCTGCAGGCACTCGCGATGGCCTTGCTTTGTTTCTACAAACACGACAGTTACGGGCTCATCAGCCTGGCCGTGTCTTACATAGTCACCAGAGTCATCTCGGAGGACTTTTGCGATCGATATGATGTGCCTTACGTAGACCTCTCGCAGTATAGCTTTAGCTTTGTTGAAATATTTGCCATGGTGGTACTGAAAGATACGTAAGAAAAATCTTTCCTACGTATATACACAGTCGAGACTCTTTTTTTTTTTTTTTTTTGTTGTAATTTTAAACTTTTGCTATTTTGTAATTAATGTACAGGTAAGCTTTTTTACTAACGTTTTTTGAACGACCACGTACAATATCCGAGTTTTCTACCAACACGCCGCATTGTTCGTTCGTTTTTGGCAGTGCAATAGAATCACCTTGAACCCCCGGAGTTTATCCCATTTTAAACGGCTCGTTTTTGTTGCAGTTTACCCGTTTGGCACTCGACGGAGAGTCAAAAAAGATTTTCAATTATGAGAACAAGGTTACGAAAATCACAAAAACAATAATTTGCACATTTGTACGTGCGAACGTTGAATGTTCAAACTTAAATATCACGATGACTTCTAAGTACCTATGATGTTTACTTATATAATTTATTGTACGCTTTACTGAATTGTGCAAATATTCAGAAATAAAGTACGTTTTTTAACATTGCCAAGGAGGTATCATTTGGACTTGTTTTGAAATTCTAAAATAAATTTTGGACTTGTTTTTTTTGTAAAAATTGCTTTATTGAAAAATTATAATGTATTATTATTATAAACATATACACATTTGTTAAAGGAATATCGATAATTCTTTTTTCATTCATAATTGATTTACACTTGTATAATTTTTTTTAACGATTTCATTTTTCAATAATTGATCTACGGAAAACATGTTTTACTCTAAATTTGTTTTAAATTTTGTTTCGTTTGACTGAAATTAATTAAACTCACAATGCCCATTTCAACATTCTATGTGAATAATTAAGAAATGTTTCAATTAAACCAGCTACATTTAACCACTTCTATGAGCATCAATGAATTATTAAATTTCATTATCTATATTATCTTCTCACCAATTTCTACAATCTTTAATATATTAAATTATCCCCTTACTTGTATAATTATAATATTAAAAACGTTAAAAAAATCAGTCTATGACAAACAATGAAATATGTATTTAACTTAAAACAATTTTGTTGATTACTCGATGAAAACTGAGTAGCAAAAAAAGTATAAATCATTATCTAGTGCTCGTGCAAAGCTGTATTTATAAATTAGATGGTAATTAACGTCTTGATTAATTTAAGGGATCGACATTAAATTCATTGATCAGGGATCATTCTTATCTCAGGTGGAGGTAAAGGACTTGGAGAAAGTATCTCGGAGACAACGGGAGCGTTTGTTTCTTCACGACCAATTTTTAGAAGATGAACTTAAGTCAGCTTGCTCTTCTCCTTCCAACTCCAACCCATCTTCCTGTCTCGTTACGTTTGTATCTTCCGCTATCGTGAACAAACGAACAAAAATGAAATTTCTTATTTTTCTTAGACTATGTTAGTATAACATTAATTAACACGTCTAACCTGATGAATCTTCGTGCGATGTTTCAAGGATATTATCCAAAACTCTTATTTTTGATATTCGAGCGTTGAGTTCATCGTACGATGGTTCCTCTGTTATAATAAACAAATCAACAGATAAAACTTCACCTCATTACGTCTTTGAACATAACATTTATTTCAAATACAAAATTCAACACAAAATCTACACGAAAGCTAACCTGAATCTTCGAGCGAAGTCTCAGCAGATTCTTGGGAGCCCCTATCATAATCAGGCTCCATGCTATTAATTATTTCACACACTGTAATCTCGTTTGATGTTTCGAATTCGTTCAAATCCACAGTGTTGTCTACATCTATATCTGAAAACATGCAAATTTGAGAATCTACCGATTTCAAATCTGAATTCAAGTTGATCAGCACTTTTTGATCAACAAAAAAAACAAACAAACAAACAAAGAACAAAAAAGGTTCGTAATTGATTATTAAGAACCTCACCACTGTTCGTATCTTCCAGAGTGATGCAAACTATGTCTGGAGCAAAACAAGAAATAAGTTAGTTTGAACAATACGGTAACAGTAATAATCTATACAATAATAAAAAAAACTTTGCTTCAAAAACTATCAACAACGCAATCACGGAACTGTTATTTCAACTTAATAAACAACTTATAAAGAACAGCTAATAACTTTTCTTAAGACATGGTTCCAAGATCTCGGTAATATCTTTTCCATCCTTCAGAAGAGTCACGTTCACCGATCCTTCGGCAACCTCATCACGATGAAATTTCACGGAGAACATTGTGCACCCAACATCTGCGAGTTCCCAAAATTTGTCAAGTGCTGCATCTGACCACTCTGTCACGTTCTTTGGTAATTTCAAGGAACAGCGAGTTGCCATTGGCGGGATACAGAGCAAATCCTTCGACAGTATCTTCATCTCTTGGTCTGTATCAGACACAGAATTTCCGAAATCTGTAACATCAAATTATACAAATCAGTATCATTCGTTTCATCTCATTCATCTATCAAACAAGAAAAATTAACAAACAACCAAAAAAAAAGTTATTAAAAGAACTTGCCTATAAAAAAAATATCGACTTTTCCATTATCATGAACCTTCGTAACTCTGGCTCTGTACCAACACCCTTCGAACATTGCTGCATAAACGACGTTATGTTTAGGTTCTTTACAAACCCCGAAAAAGTCAACCGACTTCATAATTTTGTTGAGCTTGTTAATGGCTTCATCGTCCTTTTCCGCATGCATGTAGAATTCCGTCAGAGACTCGATGTGACAAATCGCGTACCTGGGCAAGTCTTCCTCGCCCAGCGGCGGCAATCGTGCATCATTAGCTTCAACGGTAGGACTCTCAACCTTATTCACACCATCGGGTTGTTCTTCACTCGGCTGTTTGTTTTCCTCGCCCTTCTCTTTACACATCTCCATCAGCATCTCAGCAACATCCTTGTCTTCCAGTGTGAGATTCACGACGAAAGTGTCCCCTTCTTCCTTAACAACATCCAAAAGAAAAATGGTCTCTCCGTTCTTGCTAATTTTCAGGAATAACGAATTAGCTTCCTCAGGCCAAGTACGATCTTCAGGATGTTGAAGGCGACACTTGCACGACATCATCGGGTAAGCTGCGATATCATCAGGGAGGAGACTAAGTTGAGTAGCTTCCCCGCAGTTTCCATAGTCGATGTAGCAAACTCTTGCGCCATTTTTCATCACCTTGAGCACCTTGGCGCGGTACCATTTTTGGTCCTCCGGGAACTTGGCGATGCACCACATCCCTGGGATGATTTTTGTCGATAGGCGGTTGCATGTCGCCCACCAAAAGTCTGTTTTCAATCAGCTCGAGTTTTGGCACGTCCTTGTCCATCTGGACTGAGAAATCGTTGGGGCCTGTTCCGTCGCTGAAGAATGCAGAACGGGGGTCGAGGATCCGCTCCATCTCCTTTTCTGGTTCCGGCTCGAGGGACGAGTTTCCCGGCTCGGCTCTGGGAGGTATAGCCAGGTTTCCTGCAACAATTGCTTCCCCAGGTCTTTCCCGTCGACGATGAGATCGACCTTGATCGGTCCGGTTGGGTTGGCCGAGATGACCCACACCTTGACGTCGTTCGATGACAAGATGTTGCTAAAAAGGTCGCAAACTTCTTTGGACCATTCCACCTCGCCCTTCGGGGGAAGGATGTTCATCTGACTCTGGCGAGCGAATTTGCTAACCTTGGAAATTGCCACCTCAGCTGGCAGCTCTCGGATGGAGGAGGTCTCGGGCTCGATTACGTCGACGTTTCCATAGTCGATGAAGCGGACTGAGGTGATGAGCGTGTCGGCGTCGAGAACCTCGGCGCGGTACCAATAGTTGTCCACCATGTACTTGGCGAGGCACAGGCTCCCCAGCTCGGGCACTTCCTTTATCTCAGCAGCTGACTGTGCGATGACCTGCAGCTTCTCCTGGAAATCCAGGAGGTTGTCTGCGTGCTCGAGTTTCTGCAGCCAGATGTCGTGGGGATCGTTGACAAACGAGATACTCACGTCGTAAGTCTGGTTTGCAACGTACTCGTCGGTTCCGGAAACTGTTGTTGGGGGCGTGCTTTTCTCAGACGCTTTCGAGACATGCGCCAAACAGACTTTGACATGGTCGCTGAGCTTGTTTCCATCAGACTCGAGATCCACCGACCAGGATTTGTTGGAACTGTAGAACGTCGCCATGTAAATTGCTTTCTCAAGTCCTAGTTGTTTTAAGATCGAATTGATCTGGGACTTGGGCGTGGTCTGGTCGAGGTTTGCAAGAGGGAGGTTAATGCTAAACGCGTGAGGAACGAAGAACTGAGGCTCGAGGACTTTGATTGAACCAGCAGCAATGGTCTCTTCGTGTCCGTAATCGATGTAGTGGACGCAGATGTCTTTTCCTACCTGGACGATCTTGGCTCTGTACCAATTACCATCTTCGCTTAAAGCAGCGCACAGCCTGCCAATTTCGGGTGATTTCAAAAGCTGACCTTGCTTGTCATAAAATTCAAAGAGTCGGTTCATGAGGGTCTTTATGTTTTCAGTGTCGTCGAATTTCTGGAACCATATTCCATCATCGTTGACTGTGGTGAGCATTATTTTTTCGGAACGTTTCAATATAGGCAGCGGACAAATTGGACAAGTTTTCTCGCAGCTGGTTTGTTGGTCGAGAGTGATTTTTGAACCAGTTGCGTCGAACAGTTGAACGGATAATCTGAAATAAAATAAAAATTTTTAGTTATCTTGGTGACTTTGAAAGAATGGCGAAAGTATGATTTTGTAGGTCAGTTAATTGACGTACCTGTTATTTTTTAGATCTTCAACTTTCATGATAACTGGTTTGTTTTCAATTAGTTTCTTCAGTTTTTCGTTCGATTCTGACGATGTGTTTACATCTATCAGACAACATTCGATCGCTTGATTTTGCATCGCAACAAGCTCGCTGGGTAACGCCAACATCTGTGAAAATAATTTAGATTGATTTTCTTTTTAATTGATCTTTATAAATTTATACAAGTGTTTGTAGAAAGATGTGATGAATCGAAGTTTTAAAGATATTACAAACATTCGTATATTTTCCATGTTAGTTCGTCAGATTAAAGTATATTTTAGATCAATATACATCAGTTGATAAGATTTTTATGACACCTAGTTAGTACAATTTAGTAACCATTTCTTGCATTAAATTGTATCAGCATCACTTACTGAACATTCAAGCATCAAAATGTGATAATTTTAGACTGCAAAGTTTTAGTTTCATACAAAAAAGACTTTATTTTAATTAATTAAATTCATTATTCACTCAGAATTCAAGCATGAAATTCAATCTCGATGAATGGAAACATTAATTGTGAAAAATGATAACTTTTTTTTATATTAGACTTGATTATTCTGATGGCTTGAAAATGGTTAGACGCACTTAGTTCAGTAAAGTGGTACCCGGAAAACTCACACTATCCATCTGTATTTCGTGATAGGCACCAGTGTCAATTAGTTTAACGTTGACACTCGCATTGTCTGAACAAATATCTTTAACAACAGCTCTCCTCCACGATCCGTCAATTAAAATTAAACAACCCGTTAACGGACACACCTCATGTCTCGATAAACGTCGCAAAACCTAATGTTGACACACACTCTCACGTTACAATAAACTGCTCTTCTCCATTTTACATTTACATTTTTTTTTTTTTTTTTTCATTTCAATCAAAATGTTTCATAACAAATTAATTAAAACAAAAAAATCATTTGGCAATATTGACAATTATAAAAAGAAGCTTTACAAACCTGCACATCTTTTTTGGCCATATATTTAGCAATACTGTTTTGACACATTTCCGCTGAGGGAAGTTGTATATGAAATTTGTCGACTCCTTGAACATTTGATGCAACAACTAAAAGAGTCTGATTAACCAGCAATGACAAATCGAATTGCAAAGACTCGGTTTGTTGCACAGGAGGAGCTGCTGAAATCGTTTCTGAAATTGGTGCACGAGGAGCTGCTGAAATTGTTTCTGAAATCGGTGCACGAGGAGCTGCTGAAATTGTTTCTGAAATCGGTGCACGAGGAGCTGCTGAAATTGTTTCTGAAACTGATGAATACAAAATTAGCAAAATATCTAATTAGACCTGATTAAAAAATTGTAAATAGATACTTTTTCATTTCTTAAATTCATTTGTTGAATATTTTCAAACGTTAAGAATCGTTACCTATTGGCTGTTGTTCGTATTTAGCGAGTCCCTTTTCTACATATATATCAGCGACGCTTTTACCCTTGATGTTTAGAGAAACCAGATGCTTCCCCTCAACGAAATCATGGACGGTGCATTCAAGAACACTTTCTTGTAGTAGAATCTCTTCCAATGCACCGGTGTTTGTCCATTTCTTTCCGTCGAGCGGTAAGACGCCCTTCAACCTGCACTCAATAGCCTGTTTTGGCAGTTTTGTGAACTGAGCGTTGATCGGGAAGATGTGTTTCGGTTGGACTTCATCTTGGTTCCCGTAATCAACATACTGTACTAGGTGTTTACCTGGTGAGCTGTTCAGTTTCGTAATTTTGGCTCGGTAATAAATTCGGTCTTCGCTGAAAATTGCTATCACCGACGAGTTGACCTGCAATGTTGAAAGTTAAATTTTCCTAATTAACATTTTCGTAACTTTTAATACAAATTTGAACAATTATCAATTTGAAAATGAAAAATTACTTTAAGTGATGCCGAGGCGGTTGGTTGCGCGGAAGAGTACATCTTCTGGATCTTATCCATCATGGATCTGAATTCTGGGGTGCCGTCCTTTTGACAATAAAAGTTGAATGGATTTACGAACCAAGTGACAATCACATTGCCGTACTTTCCGTTCACCACTTCCGGTTCTTTCCAATGGGAATCCAGTGGAGTTAACGAAGCGGTTGATTTCTCCTTCTCTTGTGATCTCTTGTTGTACAGTTGGTCCCGAGCATTTTCAAAGTTCACCCCCGGTGCAAAGACTTCGTTAACATACTGCTTCGATCCTGGTATTTTAATCAGAACATGATAGAAGTTGTTCTCAAACGAGATAAACTCGACCATGAAAGGACCGTTTTGGATGATCTCGACAAACTCTGCACTCCAAGAATCCTTGGGAACTCGGAACATCTTGCACGGAAGAGCTTGAGCAGGATACTTAACAAGTTCCGGAGTAATCTCCTTGAGTTTAGTGATCGGCACGGTTTCCTTATTGCCGTAATCTACAAAGACAATGTGGGCATTCGAACCGTCAAGACTTTTGATTATGGCGCGATACCATTGCTGATCTTCTGCATACTGTGCGACGCAGGGTACGTTCGGTTTTACATCGGACTTTGCCAGATAGTTTCCGCCTGACGTGTAGGTATCGCTGATCTTTTGCATTATCTTATCCAACGTTTTCTTCTCGTCAATAAGAATGAAGTAGAATTCTCCTAAATTTTCAACAAATGTTATCTCACAGGAATGGGTTGATTTTAGATCAACAGACACTGATTTGTAAGAGGGGAGAGGTTCTTTCTGAAATGGAAAATTGAAACAGTTCAGAAAATACTTTTCAAGAATATAAAAATTATGAAGATTGAAAATGGATTGTTGTCTTACGTTTTGTGCTGCTGGACGAGCGGTTTCTAATACTTTAGGAACACAGTTTTCACCTGAAAAACAGAATAAAACTTAGAAATTGTGTCATTGAAATAAAAAAATTTACTTGAAGTTCATCCACACTTACGTGCATTTGTGCCATAATCCTTAATCAGGTTCTTATTGACTTTCGCGTTGGAGTTCATTCGTTGATCGTTTGATGGTGAAGTAGCAACTCCCTGGTTCGCGTCGAACTCACGATTGTTCATCCGATCATTTTCATACGGCTTGCTGCTGCCCCCGAACTTGTTGCTGCGAAAATCCCTGCCACTGCGAAAAGTGTTCTCTTCATCGTAATCGTTGGTCGAGTATGCTTCTTTGCGAGTGAACCTATCATCACGACTGCTATCTCTGAAACCGCGCTCCTTGCCTACATTCTTCGGTTCGGTTGCATTTGTTGCCAACGCCTTTTTCATCTTATCGCACTTCTTTTCGTTATCAGAGTCCTTCCAATTTTTACGCTCAGCTGGCGCACGATCGTCCAGAGTTTTATTCTGAGCCTTGGGGTAATCGTTCCTGTTCGAATTTTGTCTCCAGTCGGGACTGTTCGAATCCGATCTGAAAACGTAAAAAATTTAGCAGAAGCGAAAAATAAGGAAATAATTCAAGATGAAAATGAACTAAAATACCTTCTGTAATCATAGTTTTTCTCATTCTGAAAGGCGTTGACTGGCGGGGTTTCGGGTGTCGTTTCCCCTTTGAGTTGCAACGCGACAGACTGGAGCGTCTGAATGTCAAGGAGATCCACGATGTAGCTGTTAATCAGCCTCTGCTCTACGGACATAATCATGCTTTGTGTCATGACCATCTGCTCGAACTTTGCCGTTAATTTCGGGTCCACTGATCTGCCCTGAAAACCTTTCAACGTGCATTTGATGGCTTGGCACTTGAGCAACGTGACTAGATCTTCTGTGATGGTCTTCAGAGCGTTGCTTCTAACAAGTTCTTCGTTCCCATAATCGACGTAATTTACTTTAATTACATCATTTTTCACGCTCATTATCTGTGCTCGGTACCTGAAAAATTACAAGAAATTAAAACCTAATCAAGAACAAAATTTATCTTAAAAACCTCATTAAAAGAAATGAAAATAAATAGAAAAAATAAGATAAATAAAAGGGTGAAGAACATAAAAATTATCACACCATTGTTGATCTATCTCGTACAAAGCGAGACAAGGCGTTCCTTCGGTCATCTGGTCAGGTTTGAGAGGTGGCAGACTCGCCGCCAAAACAGAGACGTGACTCATGAGCTTATCCAAAGCTTCGATCTCTTCCTCCAAGTGGACATAGAAACTTTCGCAGGACTCGAGGTACGCGACTCGAACAGACCTTCGTTCTCCCACCTGCAACCTCGGGGGTTCCTCGAACGTCGTGGCTCGACGGATGTTTGGAAACTGTTCCAGAAGGATGTCCTTGATGTCTTTCTCCTTGTCGTAAAGAGTTCCGAACTGAATCAGCGGAGTCTTCTCTGGTGGACAAACCTTCAGTTTCAATTTTTTATTTGCCACGTAGTTCTTGAAAAATTGTTTCACATCCTTTGTGATGTCCCAGTTTTTGATCCCGCTGAGGTTGATCCTGAAAAACAAAATTTAAAATTAAAATCAAATTGAATTTAAAAGCTGAGAAATAACAAATGAAAGATTGAAATTATGTTTGAAATTCACCTTGTTGAAAGAACCCTGGGCCTGTTATATTTTGGAGGAAGTTGGAAAATTTCAGAGAAGGGAAGTACTTCGGTGTGCCCAAAATCGACGTAGTAGACCTTGCACTTGGTTCCGGCGACATTCATAATAACCGCACGACACAACACGCCCTCGCAGGAGTACCTGCCAAGGCATGTGGAACCAGGCAACGGTGGCTCTCCCAGAGGTTCCACCGGGTTGCTGTTAATCTCCTGCATCAGATATGAGAGCATCTCCTTGGTCTCAGCGAGTTGCACCGAGAATATCTTCGGACCATCCTCCACAAACGAGACGTACACGTCGTACGTCTGACCCACCTCCAGGACACGCGACTTGAACACGTTCGTAGAAGACGCAGGCTCCGCTGGGGGTTTCAGTGACGGCATTATTGGCATCGTTAGAGACTCGTTTTGTCCATATTGGTGTTCCACTGATGTTGGGGTACGAGGCTGCACAGGAAGTGGCATATTTCGAACACCTGATTTTGATTTTAGTGATCTAAAAATAAAAGACAAACAGGTTATTTCTTTTGTTTACATTTTCTTTTGATTCATTTTTCTCGATTGACTGCGAGTTATTTTTAACAAATTTTTTACAAATTTTTGACATCTCTAGATTGTTATTCAGTTTTTCAGTTTATGTAAAAGTTCATTTGATTATTTACTTACGACTTTACAGAGTGAATTGATTATTTTATTTATTTTATTATTATTATTATTATTATTTTTTTTTTGCTGTTAACCTCTAATGTAGGTTAAGTTTGTTTCTCTTCGTTACGCGCCAAAAATTGGACGAGATCTCGTTGTCAACAATGAAATGTTCTTTGGCGATGTTATTTTCCGTTTTTTATTGGATTTTTATTTGAAAAAGTCGATTGGGATTAGTACCGTTGTTGAATTTTGGCTAATGTGTTTTTGAATTTCAACGGTATTCAGATTATTGCAGAAACGACATTCAGTTGTTATTGATTGGAAAAATTTGGAATTAGAAAAACCGTTGCTGTTTTGTTATTGGTTTTGTGACAAAGAAAAAGACAGAATTTCATTCAATTAACAATGATACGATTGATTAAACAAATACTTTGCGATTTAGATAAAAAAATATATAACAAATTTGAGGAATTTGCGCCTTACCGTTTTTCATCGAGTGGCTTTGTGTAATATGATTCTTTGGCGCAGGGAATACTGAATCACCACAACAATAAACAGAAAAATGAATAGAACTTTAGGACACACTAGAAAAACAAATCGCGAGGGTAAAGATGTGTTTACCAAATGAATTTTCATTTCAAAGTTGTTCTAAACGATTCCAATTTTTTATGATTATGTTTATGATTTATTTTAACAAACAAAACAATCTTTTGATTTTTGTTTGAAAATTTTTATGTTCGTCATTCAAAATAAACGACAATTTTTTGAAGGTAAATTCTTTTTTTGTTAAAAAACAGATAACTGTCTATAAAAATAAGAATACAAATATTTACCAATTTACAACCAATTTAGAATCTCAACAAAAATGAATAAAAACAAATAACCAAAACTATTTTAACATATGAAAAAAAATTGTTATTTACCTCAGAATAAAATTTGTTAAGACCGAATTCTTTTTTTAATAAATTATTTTTTCACTACTTCACTTTTGATTTGCTAACTTTTTTTTTCCACTTATGTGTTTCTAAGAAGACAACTCGATCAACACTGACTGGTGAGTCTTGTGCTTGTCAAAATATAAACGTTCGCCCCACTTAAAACGTAATTTGAGGAAAATGGAAAAAAGTTCACTCCCTTGCCAGGCTTACAAAGACCAGAATGACGCAATTCTTATATCTCAGCATAAAAAACGTTTCAGGACATCTGACACATGGTTCATTGCAGGTATGTTATGATACACAAAAAATTCTCATTGTCTTTGACACGAAGGGGCAAATTTTCATCTTCGTCATCTCAATCTTATCAGTGACAATCAAACGAGAAGAAAATCATTTTTAACCAAACACATGCTGGCTTTTTTAATTCAAAAAGATGTTCACAAATTAAATAATTTTTTGGGGTGTCGAAAAAGAAAAAAAAATTGCAAACCGATCTAAAACAAAGGCTAGTTACTCAATAAGGTATCGATCAAAAATTTAACAGACATGTTTACTTAGCTAGTCCCTTTGTTTCTGAGATATTTCCAAGTAAAAAAATGAAGTATCAACAGTTTTGACCATTTTTATTGTTCTCAAAATTCTCAAAATATCAAGTGTTAACTCGTTTATTGTTTTAAAAGATATGATTTTCTCAAGTTTATATATGAAGAGGCGAAATAATTATTTTAGGATCATAGTAAAATGGTAAGTACAATTTGTTACATTACATTAAAAAAATAAAATAGGAAATAGAAATAGTTCTATTTGTTACAACCAAAAGTAAATGATTCTATAAAAAAAGGTAAATGAAATTCAGTTAGACTGATAGAACAAAACTTTATTATTAAAATCTTTATTAAAAAAACGGAATCATTTTTCAGGAAATATACCAACCTTGCCATTTCATCAGGTGCAACGGATTTGGCAACAGCCCGATCGACCAGACCCGCGGCCAAATCACAACCCTGGTACTTCATATGCACCATGAAACGGTGGTCAATCTGGAACAATTGTCTGACAATGACTTCGTTGCCGATGAGAGTTTTCTTAATGTACTGCAGTTTTTCGGGCGTCCAAGTCGTTTCCACAGGGGCCACCCCGGCGAGCACATAAGTTTTCAATAATACTGGCATCTGCAGGATGTGTGCCTCTGGCTTGTCCGCCAGAAATCGCACATTTTCAAATTTCACATTCTCCACGTTGCCGTAATCAATGAGCTGCACCAAAACACAACCGTTGTTTAAAGGAGAGCACAGCCTCGCCCGATAATACCTCTTCTCATGAAACTTCACGCAGCATAACATCTGCGGGGTGAGAGTCGGGTGCTTCGTCGTCGTTGAATTGTCCAGACGGTTTACAATTGTTGTTAACATTTCTTCCATCTACAGTAAAAATCAATTCTCAATGAACAATTGATCTAATGAATAATTATGTTTTGAATCAAATCTTGAAAATTTGTTTTTCATTTATTTAATTTCTAATTATTCCAAGCTCAAGGTATTAAACAAATTATAAAAGTTATATAAAATAACATTTACGGTATTATATTATGAATTAAAAATGATATGAAGTATGAAATTAAAATATAAACAATTGAAAGATTATATGAGAGTTCGTTTGGATTGAAATAAAATTAAAAAAAAAAATCTTTTTTGCAATCTTGTTGAATAATGAATGAAAAACAATTTTCATCTGATCTATTTTAATTTTGAGAGTACAGGGAAAAAGCTTGCTATGGCTAGCGAAAAAACAATGTTGATTTCAATTCATAAGGATTTGAATAATTGATTTGGTGTTTCAGAATTGGTGAAAGGTAACCTGTATGACGGATTTCCTGTCGGTGTGGCCGTGAATTTGCAGCAGCGGGCCGTCGCAATCGACGTAGGTGACGGTGAACGGGAACTCCTTGTTTTCCTTCATCTCGGTCATTTTAACCTCAACGATCCCTCGTTTTTCAATTCGTCGACTCATTGAAATAGTGTGCTATTTAACGCAAAACATGATACATCGTCAGCCGCACGGGTTTTTCGTATATCTAATTCGCCACATTCCAGGGCACTCCACTTATTTTGCTTCCCCGCAGAGCCATTTGATATTCAGCTTGATAACAAATTCCACGGAACCTGCATTCAATCGCACACCAAGTCAAAGCCGCATCCGGTTTACTCCAAAATAAAATTGTATTTTTGAACATTCATCGGTGGGTGGGTTTTTGTTCGGGTTGCAGCAAATTGTTGACGTATTTTTGATTTTTCACACACAGTCTTTTTCAAAAAATTCTCATTCGTGCTGTGTGTTGAAAATGTTCAAATTGAAGCCGCGTTTTCAAATTCGCTACATTTCAACCGGTGGAAATCCAAAACTCGATCTCATTTTTTTCCATTTTTATTACGCCTCTCTTTTGTTTTTTTTCCAACAATTTTTCATTTTCGTTGTATATCATGTTTGGATTTTCTTTGTTTCTTTTTTGTACCTGACGTTTCTCCATTGTTTGACGTTTGTTAGACAAGGATGAAAGATGACTGTCTTTCTTCGAGGGAGACGTAGCTCCGTCTTTCTCTAACCTGGAAATTAGAAAAGGACGGGTATAGAGTTTGACAATTGATGACATCTGATTTATCTTGAAGTCAACTCTGATTTGTACCGAAAAATCAACATTGCTCTGACAAGTGACGATGTTTAGCGATTGACAAGTATAAAACGCGACATTTTCAAACGCAATTTTCTATCTTCGATTACATTTGCCAACGAGGGATTTTTACTGTGAGGGGACAAGAATATTTGGAAAGTCAACATGTCCACGACGCATCGAGAAGCAATTCAAAAACAAATACAACAAGATTGGGCCAATAGGGAATATATCGAAGTCATTACAGGCAGTATTAAAAAAATTACAGATTTTCTGAATTCTTTTGGTAAGTACTCATACCATAAACAACTTACATAACAATTTAAATATTAATTCGATTCAAATTCAAATGTGAGGTTATATTTACATTTGTGATTTTTTATGGGTTTGTGAGTGAGGGGATTAAATTTTTATTTTTCGTTTTTAGATCTGTCTTGTCGATCACGACTCGCTGTCTTGAATGAAAAACTGACGACGCTGGAACGTAAAATAGAATACCTAGAAGCATGTGTAAGTAAACCGATTTGGATAGAATAATTAAATTAAATTGTATTACACAAATATAAAATTTGCGATTCACTAATTGTGTTTGTTTTCTCTTTCAGGTTACCAAAGGAGAGACATTGACATAAATTTCCATCCCGGTTGTGTATTATAACGAAAACTAATAAAATGATAAGCATTGTATGAATGTAACGAGCGTTATTCCAGCTAGTTATCTTTTGATTGAAATGAAAACTAGATCTTAGCGCATAAAGGAATTGGTTCTTGGAATACTTTACTAAAAAATCATGAAAAACTTTATTTCTGTACAAGTTCACATATCATTTTCGTCACCATATAATAAGAAAAATCGTGTACCATTTCGCTGGTCGAGTCTGTCTTAGTCTTAGTCTTATTGAGTATTATCAGGATACAATTTGCTAACAAACAATCTTGGCACTTTTCAATAAACCCGTGAATTCACAGAAGCTTGTCAGTTCGCTAACGTATGTTTAAGATTAAAAAAAAAGAGCCTCTATTTTTAGTAGAATAAATAAAATTAGTCGGAATATAAAAACAGTTATTACAAAAATAGTTAATTGTGTAATTAAATTAATCTTTTGTTTGGAATTTCAGTTGTGTGAACGACGTGACTGATCAGCGTCTCGTTTTTTCATTTTCATTTCTTTGTTCAGTCTCGGCGTTTGAATTTTTCTCAGTTTGATATTTTTCCGGCACGATATCAACGACAGGTTGGAATCTTTGAATCTCTCTATTAAGATCTTCCACTTCAAGATTTTTATTCTCAGTTATCTCCCGCTGACTTTTCACTTCGTCATTGAACTTGGCCTCTTGATTGTCTGTCGTTTCGTACATGATGACATCGACCGGCTGATACGATCTCATCTTCTCCACCGTGTTAAATCTAGTCAGAGCCTCGACGTCAAGGTACCTTCCAACAGCGACGGCACCGAGTCCCAGAGCCGCCCCAGAAGCCACCAACCCGAGGGCCGGGATGAGGATCGAGGAGCCAGGAGCAGCGGCCGTGTCGTACATCTTTTTGGTCTCGTATGACTTCCTGAGGAGACCCAAACTATTGAGGCCCTTATAAGTGACGTCCATTATAGGATTGATAATCGGTTTGGTAAGCTCGGACACCTTTTCCATGCCGCTGTGCAGCTGATTTTTCACGTCCTCCGACAGTTTAATCCAGAGCGGCGGCTCGGTCGTCGGCTTGTAATTATAATAATTATTGTAATTGTAATATTTGTTAACGTCGAAGTCTTTCATGAAATTTTTCTTTTCGAAGGTGTAGCCGTCGTGTTTGGGGCCGCCCTCTGAAAACTGATTGTCCAAAAAGCCGCTTTTCGTTATTTTTGCAGGCTGAACGCCGAATTCGGGATGAGCGTACTGAAGCACCGGGGTCCTCGAACCAGTTTTTAATGATAGTGGAACGATTTTCATCTCTGGCTGACGCGTCGTTGTCGGGCTCGGATAATAAGGAAGGGCCTTGTAATCTTTGAGGGCTTGCTGTTGATTGCTCTCCAAACTATGATTAAATTCGTCGCTCCTCTCCGACGAGTCCTGGGCCTGGTATTTTATTTTGTACTGCTCCGGGTTCCAGTCGGTCTGCATATTTTTTTGTTGCCTGCAAAAGAAACAGAAAGAAAAAAAAACAAGAAAGAATTCAGCTCTTACACAGATGGTATCAAATATCTTGCAATCAACTCCAAATTCCTGACTTTCAGTTTACAATTTCATTTCATTTTTTTTCAAATTGTAACAATAATTATAATGAACTGTAAAAATTACCTAAAACTTATACTGTCATGTCGTTTTTCAATTTTTTTCTCGTTCAAGGATAACGCTATAGGACTCTGAGTTTGATGATTAGGTATGAGTTTATTGTTGCTGACTCTAGCGTTTCGCCAAGTTTGGAACTTGTCCATAGGATCGTCGGGGACCCTTCTGCCATAGACGACAGGGATCCCGTCCTTGTCGATGACTATAGTCGATTCTTTGGGCGCAGTTTTAACGCCAACTTCTGTAGTCACAGTCACTTCTTGAGGAACATGTTTGCTATTTAAATTAATCATCCTGTTCGCTCCGACGTTCGTTCTCAGCAGCGGCTGCTGAGGTTGCAGAGTCAAAGGTCGGTTCTGGAGACTGAACGCGTCCTCGAAGTTGAGGGTTCTGCTGGTCCTCTGCAAATTCGGATTTGAACTCGGAGCTTCGATGGTTTGGATTTTGTAAAATTGAGGCGAGTAGCTCGGATTGGCCGGCGTGTTCGTGTGATTGCGCTTCTTCACGATCAGAGTCGCTAAATTTCCCTCGGTCGTGCGTACTTTCATCTCTTCTGTGGTCCCAGGGAGGCTGCGCGAAACTTTCAGATAAGTCCGCGCGTAGCCTGGTTTAGGCAGCTCTGCTGAAAGGCAGCAGTGCACCGCCATCGTCATCAAAATGATCTGCAATTTTTCATTCAATCATAAACGTGAAAAATTCGCGCCATAAAAGTTCGAGGGTGTTTACTCTATGTCTAGGTGTATAATTTGCAAGGAAAGAAAAAAAGTTACAAATGAATCGGGCAGAAACAAGGTTACAGATTAATAGAACGTTTAAAATCGTTTGCTTAATCGTTTAGAAATCATCGTCTCTGGCTCTTTGTTTGTGTTGCGATATTGTGGAACACTCTCCCTTCGACGACTTTTCTCTATTCAGCGCTGCTCAAACCGTCTTTTATTATTTATCGAAAGTACCAATTATCGTTAATATTTTACTGTTATCCTGATAATAAAAGTTTTGTTTATCGCAATTTTATCTCTTAATTCTGGTTTATGGATGAAAAATAAAATGATTGAATATATAGGCATTTGGCTGACTTTTCCAACTAATCAACATTCTTTACCTTTTTATCAGAGGCAATTTTTTTTGACATTTTTTTTTTTTTAGAATTGTTAATTAAAGGGATGAGAAAAATTTTCTTTTCTTTAATTTTGTTCTTATAAAAAGTACTGCAAAGTTATGGTTATGTGACCGGTCGCAAACAGTAAAAGTATAAGGTATGTTTAGCGCGTGTGAAAGTGGTAGATTTATTCTTGCTATTTGTTTGTGTGTATCGACTGATTGAAAGTCGGGGAACGAAAATAGACAATCGGCGTGGGATATTTTTTTTCAAATGGTTTTTTCATTGGCAACAAAAGAGGATCTGCCGGGAGTATGCAAAAGTCAAGGCGTGTAAAAACGTTTAACTAATTTCTCCTGCCTAAAATTAAAACGAAAGTTGTCACTTTTTAACTCAGCACCACATGCATATATATTATCACTTTCTATTCTACTTTCAATTCTTGACACATTTGATAATACAGTCGCTTTTGAACATTCAGCCGTTTTATGATTTGCATATTACATTTTCAAGATCAGTTTTATTTACACGAATAATTAGTGGAATTAATTGGAGACGTTTTTTTTTCAAACTCCTCTTTTATTGCCGGTGTTTATTCATGCGCCGATTAATTGAAAACTCTTGCTTCGTAAATTAAATTACGTTTACATTCTTTTTTTTCTGCTTAATTAAACATTTTAGACAATTTTTTTTTCGCTCTGAAAATTTTACAATTCATGCAGCGACCACAATTGTGAATCGATCTAGTTCAATATTTATTAACGCGGAATTCATGCTCATTCGACCGAATCCGAGCGCATGTTGCGAGTAAATGATTTTTAGTATACAAATTATAATAAAATCATTTTTCATGTGTCAGAAAGATAAGATTAAAATATTATAAAATCTTTGCGAATTATTTCTATTTAAAGGATCTTCAAAAACGGATCAACTGATCATTTTATTTAACAAATTTCACATTAAATTTGGTTTATTTCGAAATTTTCAATTCAAAAATTGATATTATAATTTAATTTTTCAAAAAAGTTAGTAATAATAACGTTAAGAAAAGTAACGAAAATTTGCAAATGTTATTTTTCGTTTCAATTTTTATTTTTGAGTTGAAATAGTTGGGATATTTATTGGGATGGTTTAAATATAACGATTGGATTTGAACAAATGAAAAAAATGAAAAATGAAAATGAAAATTGTTGAAAATTACCTTGATTATTGTTACCATGTTTGGGCCTGTTTTGTCCGGATTGTTTGTTGATTGAATTTGACAGTAACTGTAACTATGGTTTGATTGAAAAAAATTAACTATAACTAAAATTTAGTATCATAATTAATCCTAATTTTTTTTTGAATTTGAGAGTCATACAGAAAGCCGGCACACTTGTTGACTCTCGGAATATCTTTATAAGACTGGCAATACAGTCCAAAGACTTCTCATATTCCTACAAAGTTCTCACTGACCTACTTACTTCGCTTTTGTTAACGAATATGTCTTTTCGAAGTAAAAAATGATTGGACATTATTTTTTTATACGTCACAAGGAAAATTATATTCAATGTTCTATGTATATCGACTGTGCTTAATTTTGCGTATTAATTATTTCAAATGAACTGCGAAAATTAAACTTGACGGAAGCTGCAAGAACGTTCATTTGTCATTTCATCATTTTCATTCAAACCAATTTAACTTTTTGCAATGAAAATTAAAAGATTGTAAACAAGTGAAAATTATTTGAACGGTTCTAAAAACTTATGTAACGAAAATCATTGTAATTTTCATTCTTCAATATATTTTTGTCCAAATTTTAGTTTTCATGGTTACACAATTTGTAGAAAACATATAATTATGCCATTTGACGATTGACGTCATCAATTTTCTTATGATTGCTTTCTCAAAAATTCATCTCGAAAAGTTGGACATTTAAAAATTTCTCTAAAATGAGTCTCTAATTGAGTGCAAAATGAAAAAGCCCGGCGTACATAAAAAAATAAACAAGTCCGGCATTTGACCAGTAAAAAACACAATGTTCAGGTTTTTAAACCAACAAATTAAGAAAAAATATCTCTGGCAAGAGAACATTTTCTAACATTTGACGCTTTCACCTTTTACGTGAATCTGTCCTTTTACTAATTTTCGCTCAAACTTTTTACACGCAAAGCGACCGTTTGGAACAATTTGTAACAGTTTTTTTGTATTCATAAACGTTATCTCAAGTTCATAGTCACTGTTTTTGTTCACGCAAATATGAAATTATTATTTTTCTCAAACAAAGGGAACAATTTTGTTTGATATTCCTTCACGATCGAATTTGCGAATTTTAAACTTTGCAAATTTGCATTCTGATATGCAAATTTGAAATAAAATACAAAAATAACATTTTTGGTTCACATTAATAATTATGAACGTAAACATTAAATTTAGAAATTCATGGTTTTCGCAAACGTGAATATCTTTTATTGTGAATTTTAAAGGTTGACGTGAAACTTTTGATTATGAATATCAATTAAAAATGGCGAATCCGATAGAGAGTGAAAAAAATTGCCTATGAAATTCTGAAAGATTGGAAATGATATTGACAATAATTATTAAAAACTGTGTCAGTTGTGTAAAAACGAACTGTATTAGCCCTGCCGACATCTGGCTCGTAAGTAGATTATCTGACAATGAAAGTAGCGAAACACTTTTTACGATGATACGATGATCACGACCCGGTTTCCGGATCGGATACTTTGAACTTATTTCTAATGCCTTTCTGTGAACGAAAGGTATACATAACATTGATTACTTTTGAATCAGTAGCCACTGATCTTGTGAAATGGAAATCTCTTCATTTGCATATTCAAAATAAAATGATATACATGTTGTAAATATCGATTTCCATGCAAAACGATCAACACAAACGAAATTCATCATAGAAAGAGAAATGGAACTGTTTCTGGGCCGAGAAAGCGCAAAAATTATTATTGTTGAGAAATTCGCTAGACACTTCTAATAAGATCGTAAATATTTCTCTGATTTCGAAAATTTTATTTCATTTTGCAATTTGCGGCAATAAAAATCGGTTTATTTCAATCTCGCGGAATTTGATAGATTCTCGCTAAGCATTTGTTTAAAAACCGAGTTAACAATCATTTAGGAATTCTCCAGTCTCAAAAGTCTGAAGAGGAAAAATGATCAGCAAATTTTGAGTAAACACCTTTTTTTCAGCTGAACAGTAGCTTTAATGATACATTCTTTTTGAGATGTTTTATGATACAGTTATATTTTTTCTGGCTGATAATGGTTTTTTCATTTAAAAGAAAAAACTTGTCATGATCGAACTATTAATCACATATAAAAGGGTTCAACAATCGAAATGTAAACATTACAGATAATAAAAATTTCTGTTTACCATTCAAATATCTTAATATGGAATTAAGATATTTGAAATTAATTTATTTTTGAATTTTTTAATATCATTTCTAAACAAATTGGTTGAAAACAATATTTTATTATTATTTGTTTGTTTAAAAAATGAAAAATTGTGAAAGTCACATTTTCATGCAAAATTAAACTTAAAATGTTTCACGATTTATTTATTTTTCATACTTTTGCAAACATTTTTTGAACAAATTTTTAGATAAGAAGAAAAGAAGAAGAAGTTTTTTAATGTTGCTTTGTTTATTGAAATAAATGCAACCTCGTGAAAGTTAATTTTGAATGTAATATTAACCAAAAAAACAAATTTGTTTTCGAATTGAAATTTTTGTATACAAAAACTCAATCAAAAACAATTTTTGTAATTGGGATGCACAATATAAAACTGCGGTTAACCAGACGTCGAAAGTTCCTGTTTTCGTGCAAAGGATCGTTCCAGGAAGAACCCATTGATCGATGTCCTCCATGAACGTCTGTAACGAACGATCCTCGAATACAATGAGAAATTCTGTGCCCCAGTTTCATTATCGTTTTTTTATCCTCGGCCCTTTCATTTATCTGCATGGTCCTGATTGCAAGGTCATAAAATATTTGAGACATCGTTGACCCTTTTTCATCAACATCAAAAAAACAGCAGGGAAAGTTTTGCCCGTGTCCTAAAAGATTTTTATGGATTTTTTTGTTATTTTGTAAAATCGTTCGTTGTCCTTAATTCGTTCAATTTTTTGCCCGCCATTCAACGAAAAATATCAAATCAATAAATAAATAAAGGCAATAATAAATTGCAAATGGCAAACAAAACGGTCACATTAGGATGCAAATTATTGACAATCACATGATCGGTAATCTCTATGATTACACGTCATGCAGATAATGCAAACCTTTTTTCATAAGATTCCCCAAATGATAACTGCAAAATTATCATAATTATTTCAAACACTGACATTTGAAATAAATTTTAACCGAACAATTGAGATGAATTAATTTTGTTATTTTTCGTTCTTTCTTTGCAAAAGCGAAACATTTTTTATTCGATTTTCCTTACAATACTTCGATTGTACCGGTGGAAAAAACTTAATAATTTTCCCTCATTAACCGCATTCTGCATGCATCAATGCTTTTAAGGCGATGATATTTTTTAAAAAACAAAAAGAAAGACGTGGTGGCAAAAAATTCCGAACTGAATTGTAGTCGGATAGAATGCGCTCTCTGCTTACGATCTTATCTTATAAAAGAAAGAGTAGCAAGCAGTAAAGACAAAGAGGAAACAGAAAACATAGGTTTGGATGAAGATGCAAAATGGACCAACAGTCCGAGTGGGGACCTAGATTAAAAGTAAAGGAGGCCATCCTTTGAGACTCAGAGCAATCTCTGATCTGGGAGAGTCACAGTTGTTGTTATGTTAACGGATTTCGTGTAAGACGGTGTTTATGAAATTTAGTTTTGCATTCGTGTTTAATTGCATAATTGACGGTTAGTGCCAGTGATGAAACGATAATTGTTATTATTTATAAATTTACAAGTGTCTTAATTGGTGATGTTAATTGGAGCAAGTATTCTTTCTTTCTTTCTGTCCAAAATTCACACCTGTCGCAAAATTTTATTTTCTCTTGTAACATGCACGTGTCACATTTGTTATCACCTTCAAAATTGTAGTTTTGCTTTATCTCTACATATCTACGATCGAATTTGCAAAAACTCATTGTTGCAAATTCGAAATCAACAGATGAATATTTTCCTTTCGTCTTGAATTTTTATTTGAAATACTTTATTACAAATCAGAATCTCTAAAATTTCACTTTCTGTTAACTATCTTTCTGCTTCAATCACTCCGATCAATTTTCTGTAACTAATAAAAAAGAAAATCTTAGAGATCCCGATGTACGCGCGGTAATTGTAAGTTCGTGCTCGACCGACTGTTTCCGGAGACCTTTCAATAAATAAAAAATCCAAAAATTGTTCAAATCTTATTTGAAATGTTTCGTTTAAACAAAAATAAATAAATGCATTCATTTAATTTTCGGGTTTTTAGTCGAATATGATTAGAAATTGTTTTCTTTTTTTGTAGTAATCAAATATAGTACATCAAATGACATTTTGATAAAAAATCAAAATCAACTTTAATATGACTAGAAAACAATACCCAAGACAATGGATCTCTAATAAGCAACCAAGTAGAGGCGCTGGAACTAAACACCCGACACTACACTTTCGAAAGACTTCCGGTCTCATTTTTTTTCCTAAATTCAGTAAAAAAAAAATATTCACCTGTACAAAGCAATAGTTTTAGTTTTACACTCACATATGACTCCTAACGAAACTGAAAATAAATAAATAAATAAATAAAATAACAAAAAAGTTGATAACGAAATGTCTTTTCAGATTATGTCGTCAAGAAGAGCAGTTCTGTTGCTCTTCGTAAGCTTAGTCATTCAGAGTACAAATGGAAATGACAACGTTAACACCGATGATTCGTCCAAACCAAAACTGAACAACCTACAATTGTTGGCTGGAATGTTGGACGAACAAGGAACAACCAGAGGCTTTGAATCATCGACCTTCAACCCCGACGTTTTGAACAAATTTTTAGAGGAGTATGCGAACAAAATTAAATACACCACAGAGGAGAGTTTCAAGCTTCACCCTTACTCGGATACCACCACCATGACATCGACCAGTGACAAGACTCATAGTTACGATTTTAGCACAAACGATGATAAACACGTTAGTCCCACGGAAACTTATAACACTCATTCGCCGGATTATCTACCAAATGTAACATGAATTTGCAATTTTGATTTGATCCATTTAAAAGTCAGGCTCAAAAGAAGTTTGATTTTTTTGATAACATGCATTCGATTTGCAGGGTAATTTGAATGATACAAATCAGAGAAACAAATACAGTAACGTGAATTCACAGGACGATCGCAACGGATGGGTAGCTTTGGATGCAATCCCATGGTCCAAAAGCAAAATATCCAAGTGGCAGTCTAGTCCAAGCACCCAAAACCCTTGGCCTGACAGCTGGGATAATCCTAATACAATCAAACCATGGTGAAAATATTTCCAATAATAATAATTTCTATAATGTTTTGTTTCAAATGTACAAGTTAGTTGTCAAAGTCAAATTTTTCTATAAAATGTATTCACTCAAATTTGTATGTATTTTAGGAATAGACCAAAACCAATGAACGATTTTCCACCGAGGCCATCGTTCAACCAGGACAACCCGAGTTATTCCCAAAAGTGGCCCCCAGAATCTGCTCCTTGGGACAACAGTCCCTACCGGCCGAATATCGAGATCATCACCGATAACAGGCCGTCGAACTTCCCTAACAACTGGGACAGGAACCAGATGACGAAACCGAACTATCCTTGGAACCGATACCCTAGCCATAACAATAACAATTTTCAAGACTGGAACTACCCACCGAAGTACGAGCATTTAGACAATGCCGCGTCCAACCATCCGGATTTCAATAGACGGCCATTCCCTCAGTACCAGTACGACCACAATCCTCCCTCTCCTCCCCAACCTGGTAACGGAGAGGGTCAATGGATTTTGCTCTCGACGAACCGAGGATACTCGAAAACACGACAGAGGTCTATTCAGATCAATACCTCAAATGGCAATAACGTTACAGATACCACAGGGAGCAGTACACCAGCTCCGGTTGTTTCGATGAGAAGACAGGTTAGCGATAGATCAGAATAAAAAAGCGCGACAGAAATAAATGTGTCTGCATTCAATCATAAAGTTAATTTATAATGATTGGCTTTCTTTTGATGATCATTTGAATATGCATTCAAGTTCTTGCCTTAGTGGTTTAATTAAACTGTATTTAATTCTCAGAAAGTAATATGCTAGCCACTACAGAAATTCTTATCTTTTAGACTTAAACTTTCTAGGTGAGATTGACGGTTTTGCCATCAATAAATGGTGTCAATACGACTATTTCGCACGGTGGTCTATTAGAAGTTGAGAACACGTTTAAAACCGTTGATCAGAGTCAGAAAGAGTACGAACAGAGTAAAATGTTAAAGACGCCAACGATTATTCGGAATAAACTGTTTAAAAATGGTATGATTGGTAAACCCTCGAAAACAGCGGTTCTGGCAGCGGTTGGCGCAGGGATGTTGCCAGTGACCATGGCTATGATGATTCCTATGATGCTTGGACGACGAAAGAGATCAACGAAGGATTCGTACAAATATAAATGATAATCGATCAGTTACGACTATTTATTATATGTAGATATTTGTCATATTTATTTGTCCATTGTATTTAATTGATTATCCAATAAACAATTCTTATATGAATGTGAATATTTAATTTTGGTAAACAAATAAATAATTTATTATATTATACATAATAAAGAATTTGATCATTGTCAGTCTGGTTATTTATGCTTAACACAATTTACTTTATGAACAAAACATATACCTTTATTCGAGCCGAGTACTCATACATATTTTCAAATGACTATATTCTAGTAAACGTACTTGCGCTACATGCTTAAATAAATGTAACATGAGGTCAACTATTATGACTCTTGTAAAAATACAATTAACGAGATAAGTTGAAATATATTTTGAATTGAATGGAATTGAATATAATAATTTTTTCATGATTTTCTTAGTCGTCTGTTTTAAATTATGTCATGGATAAGATGATTACAAGAAAACCGAGTTTTTGTTCGAACAATTCATATTTAACAAAATCATATTACTTATAATCATTTGAGCAAGCATTCTTGATTCTGTTATATTTTTGGCACACTAATCGTTTACACGAATACAAATCTGTCATTGTTTGCAGAGTACTTGGTCAAATGTAAAAAGTTATTTTCGAAAAACACAATATCGAAGAGTATTTTTATATAAAAATAAAATGCAAACATTATAAGTACAAGTTCCAGTCATAAGTAAAGCAAAGTTTGTAATTGCCATTCCAATTACTTCATCACATGTTAATCGAAATTTGATTCGTTCGTCCTAGATCTACTTTTTTTTCTAAATCAACAAAAATTAACACTTTTAAAAATTTGAAAAGATTAATTTCGAATAACATTTGCTTTCCTTTTACATTATGTTAAAAATACAGCTTCCTATTTTCACTCCCACTTTTTTTTTAAAGAAAAACTTCGATCCGTATAAGCTAACTCTATATACACTGCAATAATCGTGCAAATATATAACAATTTAAGTGTCAATAAAATACTATCAAATTAAACATGCGGCGGTAATAAAATCATTGAACATTTACGTTTCACCATTAAGTCTTTTCTGTACATGACTTATATACTTTGTAAACCCTTCACTTGCATGTTTCAATAACGTAAGACCTAAACGAAATTTGACCTCTGCAACGTTCCTCATGAAACTGAAAATGTTGAATTTCTCTGGTGGCTCCAGTGTTGTTGACTTGTCAGTCGTGGTTGTTTTGTAAGTCTCAGTTGTGGATCCTGAACTGTTAGAAGAAGACTCTGTCGTGACTTCGTTCAGCGATTTCGTCGCTGCCTCGGCTGTTATGTTCTTTTCTTCTGTAAAATTAAAATGTCAATAATTAGAATCTGATTTCGTTTGTAACATCATATCTAAGTACACTGTAAAAAAGTTTAAAATTCGAGTAAATTTATTCGAATAATATTTCGAATAAATTTAAGTTGAAAATAAATTTGTTCTTACTAGTTGATTAACGCGCTACGCGCGTCTGTTGGATTTTGAATTTTGAATATTTCAATTATTATGATTTGAAAATTGGTAAAATACAATACAAATTTTTATTACAGAAAAATAAATAGTTGTTTTTTCTCAAAAAAAAAAAAAAAAGAATTAATAATTATTAGGAAATACTCGCATACTACTATCTTATGCGTATAATTTAATTAAAACATTATTTTATTATAACAAAAATAAAGCTCATTTCATAACAAAATAATAGAATAATATAAGTTTTGTTTTCAAAACTAAAAAGTTTTAAAAAATAGAAAATTTACAATATAATTATACAATTATATAATTGCAAAT
>JAAMPD010000967.1:0-32447 GCA_025266255.1 Trissolcus basalis
TTTTCAATTTGAAAAGGCTTTTCGAGCGCAAGTCCGGTTATTGCATCCGGCCCTTCAATTACAAGCGAATAACATCGTGCTCAATTTTTATAACACTATAAAAGTTATCGACAAAAATTGTTCGCGAAATGTTTTCACTTGCCTATTTTCGTTGTTATTTTGTTTAATTCTATTTATTTATTTTTTAGCGATCATTCATTTTCGTCGGTTTTTTTTTTATACATACTATGCGTCATGTCATTTTGAAAGGAAAAGTAATCACTTGAACAAGATAATATGTATGGTGATTTCTAATTCTAATATATGTAAATTGTGATGAAAATTAAATTACAAATAAAAATGCGAGAACAATTTCATTATGGTCGCATGGATATGAAATTGTTCATATGATTTTGCGAAGCACACACTAAGTAAATGATACGTTGGGTGACTATCGTGTGATCGCAGTGAAATATGCGGTTAAAAACGAATAGCCCCTTTGAGTTACGGGGATCAAACATGCGACAGACGCGACCCTCTCTGATAGATAATAACGCGTGCATACATTTTACATTTTCCAGGTTTACCAAAAAATTCCAGCAAATGCGCAGACACCATATGCGGGGGAATCAACTCGTTTTTAACCCTTTATTCAAATGAGGACTAATGTCCTCGCTAAGGATTACAATTGTCACGTACTAAAACGGACGTTTATTATCTTGAGAGTGGATTTATGGCAATCAGGTGGCAAAGTTTAATTCAAATCGCGTCATTCTATGATCTCGTTAAACAGATGTTTTTATACATTTCATTAAAAAACCCACAATAAAAATTAATTATTATTATATAAGTTATAATTTAAAATAGTTTTTAAATTATCAATTGAAATAAGTGAAAGATGATTTATTTTTGAATGAATTTTCGCTTTTTTTCTAAAGTATACTTTCACTTAGAAGGAAGTTGAAAATCATTCGAATTCAAAGAGTACAAATACAAATGTTTGTAAAATAGATGGGTTACAAAAATCGAGCATATAATCTCTAAATAAAGACCATCGTGTTTTCTCATTAAATGGAAGTTGTGGAGAACTGCGGCGGTCTATTAAGTAGACCTTTATACCGATGAATTATGCTTTTTCAGGTCGTTAAGGCTAGGTGAATTGAAAGTATAGTTACAAACTTGCAGACACGGTTCCTTTCATTCGCAAACTTGAAAGCAATTGTAAGAAAATAAAGTGGAAAAAGTAAAACAATGAAATTAATTCCAGAGAAAAAATACGTCGTTGTAAAAATGCAATTTTATTGTAGAGTGTGATCCGAAGTCGTCAGGAATCAATAACAATTGTTGTTTTAATTATTGGTAGATAATTTTTATTCAATTCACGATCAACTCGAATTCAAATAGTAAAGAGCAATTTTTTTCATTCTTTATTTTGAAATCGATTATCTTCAAATCAGCTGTGAACGACCGAAATAAAATATTCGTATCTTCGTGAATTATTTGGTAGCGTCTGCCTATTATTTACTTTGTTTTGATTCTCGGGCTCGTTCAAACTGACCATGTGAATGAGTTTTATTTTTTTTACTTTTAGTCACGTAATTTTGGTCTCTGATAGGTCGGTAACGTAATTCGCTGTTTGAAACTTTCAGCTATTGCAATTTGACAATTTTATTTCAGATTTTTTATTTCATTTAAAATTCTACAAAATTAGGGATACTACTATCGAATAGTATCTTCTACAGTACTTTAAATTATAGCCCTATATTGACTTTATTGCTTTTTACACTTTCATAATGAATTCGTTATTGTGGGCAAGTACAGTAGAAAAGACAAATGAAAGTTTCTTTGAGGGAAATAATTGTTTGTTGTTCTCACCCAAAGCTCATTGTGGTGAGTTATTCAATTAAAATAATCAGATTCTAATAATTACAATCGAGTGCAAATTTGATTTTAAACATTAAGAACAGTTTCACGGTGTGACAATTGTAAAGTAATCATTCATTTGAAACTGCTAGTGATTTTATTCAAGATAACAATAATGAAATTTATTGAATGAACACCCTGAAAATTTGAATTGAGTTCAAGTACACTAAAAATGTCAAAATTTTGATAATAAAAAGCTTGATGAACTCGTCTATTGTATATAACTTTTGAGCGAAAATCACATTACATCACATGTTATCTGAGTTTAAAAGCATAACAAAATTGAATTTTCGCAACGTCGTACAATTTTTTTTCATGTTACACAAATGCACTTTATACGAAGTGCTGGTACGAGGATGTTGTGTATTTTGTTCGCAATGAAGAGCCTCATCGTGATAACGGCTCTTTAAACTTGTGCAAAAAGTGTAAACCGAATGTTGAGAAAGATTTAAAAGTTTAAAAAGATTCAAAAAAAAAAGTGTAAACTTAATCAATAAGTTGTATTTTATTTAAGATTGAGTTATATTGAACGTTAAAACATTTAAGAAGAAAAACTGAAAATGAACATGAACACGGATAGAAAAAGAACATCCAAATTTACTGCCATCACTACTGTAAACCGCGGACCGTAACCTCAAACGCAAATTTTTCATGCGACTTATGGGAAACTTTATTATCGACAGAGCATATTTTACTGATTCCTGACAAAATGTTACTATGAACATTTGAATTTCTTTATGAAAGCTTTTGCCGTTCGCGCTTTGCTGACAATCAGAATAAATTTGAATGTACTTTTTCTAATCCGTGAAGATAAATGTGAAATCCTACCTTGTTAAATCATGTTTTTGCGGATTGATAGAAACGTAGTAGCCGGTTGAGATGAATGTCGGTTTTGTGCGATGCGTATTGTCGGTTAACAATTGAGGTATTGGATCATTGACACGGGGATAATTTGAATCCGCACTTGTCGTAAGTGTGTGCGCCTTTGACGTGCACGCTGGAGCACTTTGAAAAGTCGTCGGTCTAGCGGTGCTGAGACGTATCACGACCTATCTTCCCCTAACTCAGTCTAACTGTGTCCCTGCACTTTATATCGTCGCCTCGAGTGAAACACTCTATCCCGTATACTTTGTCTTTGTTTGGGCGAGATATCTGTCCAAAACGGCGGCCCTCGGTTGCGCTAAAGACAACGGGATTGTTGGTGCGCATGGTGGTTGTTCGCAAAATCTCGAGTCTGGCTGGATCTCGCGAACACTGACAAAGGCATCGCGAATTGGTGGCGCCTTCGCTGCCGGACGGGTTGCCATTGGTAAAGGCGCGCTCGTAATGCACGTTTCGCGGCAGGACCTGGCGCTTTTATCGACACCGCTGCTGTTGTGCGCGCGCCCGCCCGCTCGCTCGCTCACTCGCGTAAACAGAAAGAGAGCACACTCGGCGTACATTCGGGGGGAGGGGGCCACCCCCCGATAAGGCCGCGCGCGACAAACGCAGTCGCGATAAAATATCTCGCCTTTTTGTAGACTCACACAAGCCCGGCGCATGTTTTCTTTATGAGCTTGTTTTCCTACTCCTTGTTTTCATTTAGCCTGCGCGTTTTTCATTCTCCTTTGCCCTCCTTTCTTCGCCATCACTGTGCGTACAAACTCTCTTTCTGCATACGTTATTCGACCTTTTACCGCTCGGGGTGAGCCTCTTAATTGCGGCCTCTGTTGCGAACATTCGCGTCGATGGCCTGCTCGACAAAGAGACTCCGATATTTCTCCAAGCCCCGTGTATAGAAAACTGTGTTACTCCTCAGCCAGGTTCAAGCATGATGATTAAATTTACACGCCGCCAAATAGGACAATGCACGACCGTTCACATTTTCGCTGCATTTAAGCCCATCACATTACATCTGCTCGGATTTAATAGTATCCTCCTCGTCGAGATGTTTCAGAGCTTCGTCAAAGACATACCATTTCAACTGCTCGTCTGGTTCATCTTCTGTATATACACGCAATTGGCTTCTCATTCAGTGCCCTGATTCACGTAAATGTTCATTCAGACACGTAAAAAGTTCCTTGGTCATTTTTTGGACATTCACATATTTTATCACCAAATTTGGTTTTTTCAATCTTCATTTTTTCTTTTATTTATTATACTAAAACCATACACGCATTCCATACTTGAACGTAATTATTGTTCAACATGCAAAACAAAAACTGATAAATAACATGAAATTTGTAAACATCAAACTGAGAGATAAAAAAAGTTGATTTGTCAGTTTGACGTTGAGTTCAATATCTTTCAATGACTTTTAATTTAACAAATGCATAGTCACATGGCTAGGCAATTTTTTTCTACTCACAGTTCGACGGCAATTTGTCATTTTAGCAGTATTTTCATTTGTTTTTACAAATTTAGCAGACTTTGTTTCTTCGGTAGGCAAAATCTGTCAAACCATAATAACCTGCAATATTTGCCGACTTCAAGTTGCTAGTCGGAATCTGAAACAACTGCTTGACGGAATGACCAAATTGACTCAGTACATAAATTTATTGTTCAATTGTTGAATGTGAAAATACTACCACAAATGTTAAGTTTTGATGAATTCATGTTGAGACAAATGCTTTGAAAAATTAAAAACATTTGCAAACTTGAAATTTTGTCTGTAAACTATCATGTTGAGTTATTGGACAATCCTCAGCGATGATGAAATTACCTTTACTCTACGAGGTGGTAATTCACTGGCCTCTCGCGGTTCGTGCACAATTAGTCCAGCAAATTAATGCATTCCAATCACTATTTAGGGAGTGATGTTGCTATACTTAGACAGTAAAGTAGATCTACAAATAAAATATTACAGAATACTGATTAATCGTGGTATGATACATTTGAAATATCTTTATGAAGGTTATAATTAATGAAATGCAATTATATAAATGTGTTGTCGTGCACATATCTAGCTATAAATGTATGCAGAATTAACAGAATTATTTTGAGTAACTGTAGATGTAAAAGCTGTGAAATCTCGAGTAAAGTGTTACAAATTGATTTGATTAACATAATATGCCATCGCATTGTAACCGTAATCTTGATTCAAGTTGCGCGCAGTATATTAAATGTTTTAATTAGAATTAAATTTTTGTTTAACGAAAGTGCAATACGGACCTGAGGCAGAAATGAAAGACAAAACGCTCATACTGAATAATTAATTGAGCCAGGAGACGAATCAATCTTATAAAGTTACAAGCAAATTGCATCAGGTGCTGGAGGTAATGAACATCATATCCTATTACACTTAACGTTCTCAACGTGCAATGTACATAGCAACCTAGACTTTGTAATGTCTGATCAAAATTCTCTAATGAGGCTTAATATATTCCCTGCGGTAAATTCGCACAACTGATGTGTGTCTGTTCTTAGTCGCATCCAGCTTATCTTTTGACTATAATGAATTTCATTCGAAATTCATTATTTCAAATCTCTTGTTCTCTTAGTACAAAAAAAAGAGTTTCTTATCGATTGTTGTCATAAAAGAAATCACAGGGAAGAGGCTCAAACCTAGAGACATTCAATTTGTTTACAACTTAAGATTGAGATTATTGATCGGAAACTTTTTTTTTATTATTATTATTAATTATATTATTATTATTATTATTATTAATTATATTATTATTAATTTTTTTATTATAAAATATACAAGTGCATTGAAACAAATAAACTATCAACTAATAAATTCATTGTGGTAGTTTAAAAGTAAAAAATATAAAGAAAAATATTTGTTTATCATTCATTATTGGAGTGTCTCTAATTACACGACTGGTGTCTTTCAAAATAATTATTAATTCAAAAGTGTCTAGGCGCAAGCCTCTCCCCTATATATGTATTGGAATTGATGAAAAATTTTTAAGTTTATAAAGAAATAATACACACAGCATTAGGATTGCAGAGAAAGCGTTGGGACATATGATTCAATGACGAAATGGTTGTTGATAGGAGCATAATTAGTGACGCAGGCTGATTGGCATAGGACAAATTTGCACTGAATCTGTCCAGCATGAAAGTGCCGAATTGGAGCGACATGCTGGGGTCTTTGACCCCGCAGGAAAATATTGTTTCGGGTAATTAGTCGCTGTGCGATGCGAGCGGGCGTGCTTGCACAAAAAGGAATCAACGAAAAAAGAAAAAACAAAGTAGCGCGTACGAGAACGTAAGCTTCAAGTGGCGCGCCGTCAAAGGCCGAGGATGTTTGTCGTGTACGCAAGTGCCACGAGCTCTCGTAACTCACAACGATAATGCTTCCAGGTACGTTTTCGAGCGCTCAGATACCAGCTAAATTATTCACAATCCGCGGCTCTCCGCCGGAAGTACGTCGCCTTAACAACCTTAACTTTACGAGTACCTATCGGTTACGGCCAGTGTCAATAATAACAACAACAACTTTCGTCGACTAAGTGCTTCGATCAAATTTCAATCAGTCGCGTTTCACAAAACAAACACTATCAATTGCCCTTTCGTTTTATCATCATTTCTAAAATTCTAGCAATTCTAATATGTTAATGTGTAATTTCAAAACAAAATAATTTAAGCTCAATACGAGTTCAGTTTGCGAGCCAACACATTTCAACATTTTTATGATTAAAACCACGTCAACAAATTTTTTCAATCCACACGGACAAAAATATATGTCAAAATATATGCGAAAAATATTTTTTCCATGTGAAATTTATATTCAATTCACATAAGATCTTGCTGCTTTATATTCAAAATATATAAATGGTTTATATACGAAATATATAAACTCATAATTTATTTATATAATGTATATTTTAAATATAATTATATTTAAATGTTGACTATATTTCATCTAGTCAAAATTAAACCAACTCTTTTTATCAGACGTAAACTAAAGTTGTTTATAATATTAAAAAAAATTGTAAATGCATCTCGATTAGATTTCTTTTGATTGTTTTTCAATAAATAAACACCTATCTGATAATTTAACGATGAACTAAAGTGGTATTATATTTTTGAAGAAATATTGGATGCATGAAATGAATATTTATTGCAAAACTTCATATTTTTATGAGTTCTCATAAAAATTGACTAATGAAAATCATTTTTATTCGTTTCAACAGAAGAACGAACAAAGGTGTAACCCTATATAACATCAAAACTTCCATCAATCTTATTATTCAACAAATATTGATACCGCAAACGAATAATAATCAAACAAGCGAGCGCACCCCCAGCGGGTCTAATTTTGCGTGAGTTTCTTAAGTGAAAACCGATGGAATTTAATCAAACTTTTGAATAAAAAAGAAAAAAAATATAGCAACACTTTGCCGGATGGTACGACAGAATTGAAAAATTATAATTCACTGAGTGGAATTAAATAGATTCAGCAGCCGTTTTTCGTATCGTAGATTCGATCTCATCGATTTTCGATTACAATTCCTGGCTTCTGGCATGACCGGTTAATCTTTTAATGATAATACCGAAGGGGTTGCAACGGTCTGGCACTGAACAAAGGATTAATGACCCAATGACAATTGTCGCCCGTCGCTTCGTTACCATAAGTCATTATGGATACTTTACTCGTTCTGCAAATGCTTTATTGTACTTGATAAAAAAAATTAATTCATGTCTCATCTTGTATATGAATAAAAATATTCCAGTCAAGCTGGTACTCTCTAAATTTGAAAAAAGTGAAAATTAACTTTTTAGATTGGATATTCACTTATTTCAAAAGTTATAGTTTGTGTCGAGCCAAAAAGTGAATAGTCACTTTTTAAAAAGATGAGAAATGTATTCACACGTGTAAAGAGTGATTTTTATTTTTAAATTTTACCCGAAAAAAATTGAAATTTTTCATACAAAAGAGTAAATTAAATTAATTGTTTGTGAACAAATAATAAACTTTGAAATCAAAATCAATTGTGAAATATACATTTCAATGAGTTTCATATTAATTTATAATTCAATGCCGAAATTCAATAACTAAAATATAATGAATAAAATAAAAAAATGGTTGACATATTTTTGATTTTGGAAGTATTATTGAAAGATTATAAATATGAAAAATGTTGATTTTATGTATAAGAAAAAAATACCGAGATATAAGATATTTTGTTGAGGTCTTGGAAAAATGTACTTGATGTCGGTTGATTGACAAATGTCATAATAATATAACATGAAATTAACCGTCTCGAATTGGAGCGCCGAACACCGCGGTGGCGGGCTTAAGTCGGAGTAGTACTACTTTGATCGTCACTCAAACATGTTCGCTACTTCTCGCTAAAGAGAAGAAGAAAAAGAGAGACTGCACTACGTTGCCAACTAATTACAGTTGAGATCAAAGAATTCATCGTTGCATCAGCCGAGGGAGGCAGTGCGTGCTTTGTATGGAGAGAACAAAAAATAATAATAAAGAGAGTGAGATGGCGAAATAAGGGAAAAGTATGGCGCACAGAAGGAGTATATGTATTGGCGAAAGCTGCCTGCATTGATTTAACGATGGATCTTACTCGCGTTTTCACATCCCATACCGCGAGAGATAAATTTTTCACTTTGATCAAGATTAAGTTCATTCATCTGCGCTCGTTTTTTCTTCGTCTTTCTTCTTATAATGGAAACGCTTCGCGGTTCCTTTGACATAGTCACATACTCTCGCTCGCAGCGTCAGCTTCCCTAATATACTCAATATTTCACGAGTTGGCAATCATTTTTTCATTGCCAATTCATTTTCATTTAAATCAATTCATCACGTGTTAACAATTTCAGATCAAACTTTCAAAATTGCTCTAACAATTCAGAGAGACACGCTGTTGTGTCGAGTAAAAATAAAACCTTTTTCAAAACACTTTAGACGTTTTATTTTTACAATATTTAAACTTGAAAAACAATCATAAGAATTTCACATTTTACAAATAATATATTAAACTGGACTAATTTCAATTTTCTAGTTCTCGAGCTCTTACAGAATTAGAATATACTGCACAATTGTTTTGGTTATATATAAGCGATGACAATAAAGGTCTTTTCAGTCCAAGGTCAAAAGGAATTAGTAGGTTTCATTTTACTCCAAAAATGTGTTTTTACCAAAACGTCTGAAATCTGAGTAAATAGAAAATATTTAATATTGTATGAATTATCTTTGTTTTAGTCATAACACATTCTATATAGAAGAGTATTTTCGGTCCGTCCCAGAAAAAATACTCATCCTATAGATAAGATGTAATTTTTATGTTTGTTTGAATTTCTTTGCTACCAAACACGCGCCGCAAACGAGAACGGCAATATTCATCGAACAAGAGATTGCTGTAATTAAGACAAGATTCTCAAGTGGAATATGTGATGATCAGAGTGAATGAATAATATAATTAGCAATTGAAAGAAAAGGAAGCTATAAAACAAAGTAACGATGCGAAAGAGAGATCCTCTGGTTTGCACGCTGTATAACGAAAACTAATTACGCATTCGTGATGATTGTGATGAAAGCAAATAACCCCAGACTTGTGACACTCGGCGACAATAAGTGGCCTCTCTGAATGTTGTTGTATGGAGTAAAAGATTGACAAGGGTGCAAAAATTTCGGCCTGAGCCAATAATCGATGACCAGGTTGCGTACAAAGTAAATGTCACTCGACACGATGACCATCCAGAGCGCAGATGAGGGCAGACTTAATTGGCCTCTTGGTTGCGTTCGATGAGGTTATCAAAGCCGCGGGATCAAAGGGTGCCGGCGATTGTTCGCTTTTCAAGATCAGCCCGAGAGTGCACGCGACACACTTAGATGTCGCGAGCCTTTAATTATGCGCTCGAAGGATGTGCCGGAGCTGGCTCGGTGCCCAGCGGGAGCCCAGGCCTCCTCCTCTTCACTATAGCTACTTTTGTGCTCCAACGATTGTCGAGAGATGCGTGCTCTCTTTCTCTCTCGCTTCTTCGACCGCGCGCGTTACACGTCAAACGATTTGTGTGCCAACTTCCAGGAGGGATCATTGTTTGAGCTGATTTTTCAAGCGCACTGCAACATACAACTCACACAGGCCGTCATCGCCAAGGAGTATCCTTCCAAACAGTACAATATTATCATTCCTGCTATATGCAATTCCTTTGTCTTTCACACAAACCATTATGAATAATTATCTCGAGTTTTGTTATTACCACTTGTGATGGATTCGCTCGCCGAATCACTGTAAAAACAAGTGTCTTAAATTAAGACACTTTTTGTCATTTTTAAGTCATTTTTAAGGCGTTTTTAAAAGACTTAATAAATAACACATCGAATTAAGTCATTAGCGTCTTAATTGGAAACGCTGAGTGTCTTAAATATGGACATTTTTAAGACATTTTAATCGATTTAAGACACTGTTTTGTGTGTCTTAGTGGGCAATTTTTGCAGTGACGTCACTCGATTTAATCTAATCAGAATAATAAGTACACAAAGTTTTACTATTTTTACAAAAATAATTTCAATTAAGAATATATCTACGAGCTGAATTGATAAATGCATGGAATTAAAAGGAAATTTACATTTAACCTGACCATTTTACTACTCCTAAAAAAATAACCGAGTGGAATGTTTGTTTTGAGGCAAAAAAAGTTCGCAAACTATGTGCCAACTTCCGAGTTAATTCTGTACTTTATTCAATACGAGTAGTGTATATCCTCAAAACTAAAGAATCATTTCCCAGGAAAAAAAATTGCAGGTCAAACCAGACGTGAAAATAGTCCTGATAATTTGATCTGATTCATGTCTGATTTCACATGATCAGACAAAATTTTGTCAAATGAGGTCGATTTTCAGGTTTTGATCTCCCGGGGTTCTTTTGTAATTTGGATTCAGTTTTGTTACTTTATAAAGTTTAGTTAGATACAATTTCATTAGTTGATGCTACTTACTTGATCAAGAGTTTAAGCCATGTGTAATGCCAGCATCAAAACTTGATTGATAAGCCATAAAAGGACCGTCTCAGGTATTGATTAAATTTTCTTCCATTATCCAATAAACGGCGTACCTTCTGATACTGATACTGTAATCGACCACTGGAACAAGAAATTGATTAGAGAATTTAGTTGTAACTTCCATGGAACTATATGTTCTTTTTAATTCAGCATTAAAATTGGATTAAAACTTTCTAACATGCACGATTTATGTAATAGAGATTGTCTGAGAAAATAAAATTCACATCTTATCCTTATTGCACCTTTTTCATTTCGAAAAGTAGTTGATAATATTACAATTAACTTTAAAAATGAATAAATAGTAAGTAATCAAAATAAAATCACCAATGCTATACATAGTTTATAATTTATTTCATATTTGCAGGGTCAAAATATATTAGGGCAAATAGTTCCATCAGTTAAGGATTGGCTGAAACTCTAGTTTGCTGTTCATATTATTGTTATTCTACCATCACTACAACAGCTTTACACCGAATGATACAGTTTAAATGACTACTTAGTGTAAAATATTACAATCAATTGAACAGGTTTAAGTTCAATATAACTATCGAGAACCGAATCTAAACAGAAGTTAGAAGTGGTTTAATGAATTCCGACGAAGGAAACATACACTTCTCTCGCAAGTTAAAAACTGTTTTTTACAATCACGTGTCTAGGAAAAGTGTAATATTTCGTATCAAGAACACAAATGGTCACTTGCAAGACTAAAATCGAGCTTGTGTGAGAAACTTTCAACTGCAGCTAACAATATAAAGAATTGCAGATTTGAGAAAAATTTCTTTCGACCTGTTCGTTTAAAGGTTCAATTGGATAACCAAGTTGTTTTGCTAATGAACTGACGAATTCACAAGGACTTGAATGGTTCTAAATGTGGTATCTATCATTTCTAAACACTTGGGATAACTTTCAATCCAAGTTGGCACGATAGGCACATCAATTGCGCGCATGCGTCATACCAACTTTGTGGCACGTCTAATGCCCTCACCTCAAGGGTATGTCAGTCGGCCGCTAAGGAACTTCTGGAATTGCTTTTGGGTTCGGACATCCCAAGTTGGAATATCAGCTAAACCTAACCTCGTTTTCACAAGCTCCAAAATTTTTTCAGTCTACTTGTAACCATCTACGATTTATTTTAAATTGAAATAAAATTAAATAATCTTTATCTGGATTCTGTTTGCACACTAATTTACAATAAATTTATTCGAACCTGTTTTCGAAATACATGTAAAAACTGAAATAGTATTTCAATAAAGGAAAAAAAAACAGATACAAAAATTGTTCACAAAATTAATTTCAACACTCTTAATCTGATAAGTTAGTGCATAACGTTTAGCAGTTCGCTAAGTTTATTTGACTTTCAGTAACCTATACGTAACATTGATTAATCAACGCCATACATTCATCAGATGTGCAGTGCCAGTTTACATGCTTAATTATACGTTACGTTGAACCAACATTCCCTCTGCCAGTCTACTCTGAGGATAGACCTTTACAGAAATCGAGTGCATGTGTACACGGCATTAATGAAATTATTTTTACTTCGACACACAACTTAAACATAAAAGCTTATAATGTAAAACGATCGTGTATTTTCTTTTCAAACTCACAAGACAAATGAAAGGCCTATTAATTGTTATTATCGTCCAATTAATATTACCTAATACATGCTGAAGGATTTGTAAAGCAATATTTTAATTGCAAAAACAACAACCGAAACATCTATGAGAACAGTAAAGTACACTTTTATCAGGTATAGATAAACTCAAACAGTTATAAAGATAAGTCGATGTAAACTTACGAATTTATTATTAAACAAACATTATCAGAGCAGAGTTACCCTCAGCACTGCAATTTAATTTACGACACGTCTGACTAAATTTATATATCATTACGCTTGAATTTATATAACATAAATTAGCCTGTGAGCAATTTTTTAATTTTATATATGTTATATTTTATAACAT
Organism: Trissolcus basalis; assembly: GCA_025266255.1. Classification (NCBI taxonomy): domain Eukaryota; kingdom Metazoa; phylum Arthropoda; class Insecta; order Hymenoptera; family Scelionidae; genus Trissolcus; species Trissolcus basalis. The sequence goes on from JAAMPD010000967.1 coordinate 12,816, forward strand.
TTTTTAAATTTATAATGAAACCTAATACGAATACGAATTTGATTAAATTATAAAGAAAATTTTGAATATTTTATAATATTTCATAATCTAATTCTAAAATCTGTTGGTTCGAAATGAAAATTAATAAACTTTGTCAGCATTTGGTCACGAACTCAAGCCTCTCAATAGGTTTCCTGCCTCTTGAAGCGTATAGTCAATACCCGGAGCTGTTGGGACTATTGATGGGGGGTAAGCTATATAAATGCCTTGATGAGTATAGCGCGCTTCTTCTCATAACTGAATGTCCAAATACATTTACACAATTCTCAGGCATATATTACGAAAAATAACATTTTCTCTTATACGTTTTATTCTTGATACGTGAAAAGTAAAGTGGATTAAAAAAATGAGCGTTTGCCTGATAATGTCACTTTGGTCTATAAAGCTTGAAGAAGGGATTCCAATAGAGTATTTTTTAGGTTTCAAAATAATGTGTGTGTGTCTGTGTGGAATTCAAAAACAAATCATGATCTTGATATTCAATGGAAAAATTAATAATAATGTAAACAATGGAGATAACTAATATCTGACAATAATTCTGGACAAATAATCTAAAATCATACTTGTTAACAATTTCATCATTTATACATCATTTACATTTATATAATAGAAAATATCTTTCAGTCAAATGTTTGCAAAAACTATAATTTATCAATTTTTAAAATAAATAAAAATATAAATAAATTTCTGTATTGAATCTTAAGTATATGACCTATCATTTGGACTAGTAAGTTAGATATAGTAAATTAGTTTAGAATATTGTGTTTCAAATTGGCATAAAAATCTAAAAAATGTTAAATTTACAAATACATATGCAAAATTATTATGGCACGTTCACATGCCTAAGTGGTTGAATTTGGAACTATTTTAGTTCAGAAAATTCCATAAATCAGTAGCTCAAACATATCTCGTGCCATAATAGCTGCATTCTTTTGATACGTTGATGGAATCTGGTGCAAGTATGATAGATCAACAAACAAAATAGTTACCAAATTTGGCAAATTCACACGAACTTTTCCCGTCTCGCAGAACAATAATTTATTATATTTCATAATCGTAAATTTCGTAATGATGAACCTGAACTTGCAAAATAGTCTCTGAAAAATTTTTGCCCTGAACATTGAAGTCATTATACAAGTGTCTGACTGTTATATGATAATTTAAAAGGTTGCCTTTAAAATGGTTTGCAACTTAGATAAGCTAAAATGGTTGTCAAAGATTACGTTAACATCTTGAACCTTCAAAGGGTACATCACAAGTTGAAATCATGCAAACATAATGACTTTTATATGAATACAGTTTTTCCTATTTTATAAAATTATTATTATCTTGATAATAAACACTTGCTTGTGAGCCTGAATGAAATTATATACGTTATACATTTTTTTTACATATTAACAAAATATACATAAACTTCAAATTAAAATTCATGTGTCAAAATTTTATAAGAAGTTCTAGTTTATTTAATTGAACAATTTACAATTTTTCAATACGATTATTAATTTGTAATTAAAATTGTTTCATTCACAACTATAGTAGCTATATCTTTTTTGACGTTATTCGACGAAAAATTTTGTTCAGTTTGCAGGAAATGTACAATAATAACGAGGGAAGAAATCTTGTAAGATTCCCAAGCGCGAATTAATCGTAAGCCACAGTGGGTTTCCTGTTCAGTTGCGTGAGGTGAAGTTATGTGTGTGGAAAATGTGCGAAAGACGCATTTTTATGGTTACGTTCATTCTCAGATCCAGAAGCAGCAGCACTGCTAAAAGCAACGAGGAAGTAAGAAAAAGCTCACGAATAAAGCAAAAAGGAAAAGCTACATGTTAGAAAAAGGTTTTACATTCGTAAAAAAAAAGAAACAAACTATATAGAGCAAGCGGAAATACGAAAAAATATGAAAGTTCGGTTGTCCGTGATGTTTCATAAATTACTAAATTTCTGACACAAGTGCAATAAACACATATATAGGAAAGACGCTGTCAACAGTTTGAGTCAATTTGTCGCTGATATGATCAGTCGAAAGCTTTATCATCGTTAGGACAAGATTTTTTCTTTTCCATTTTAAATGTTCCCAAGATTGATGACTTTTAGAGGAAGGAAAAACACATAATTGAAAAGAAAGGTTGAAGAGAATGAAATGAACGTCGCAATATTTGATGGTTGGATTCCTCCAAGCACATGGTAATTCAGTAGAAATTTGCAAGCAAAGCAGTAGCTATGAGCATCGATCGCGCACACGTTACTTTTTATTAGATGGTGCTGTTATCGAAGCGAGAGCCGGAAACGCGATTAATGTCGAACGCAACATAATGAAAGTGGAAGTTTTTAGTGCGCAATATTGTGTTCCTTAGTCGAAAGCGACGTAACCGCAATCGATTTTGCAAAAGCGGGTTCCGCGCAAAGGAGAGCGACGAGTGGGGTCGCGAGGCAAAGTCTAACGTGCCACGACATCCAGAACATTAATGCACCGAAATGTAGTTACAGTTGGTAATTCTATTTCGAGGGATGCGAGGACATGTCATGCTGGTCCCCTCGGCAATAATGCCATGGCGCACCTCGGATGTGGGGTACGAGAGAGACCCCTCCTGCAACATCTGCGTTGCAATTACCGTAAATACATATCTTCGTTGACGATTCATTAATTGCTTCCGACGTTAACAGCTGCGTTGCGATTTCTTGTCGACACATATTTGTTTTTTTTTTTTTTTGTGCAAAAAGAGAAAAATTCGATTTGCGCTTCATACGAATCTGCTGTAATAAGTGATACTAATAAACACTGTCATTTTTTTCTTGTAATAATAAATGTTTTCAACAATGTCGACATGTTTTCAACAAATTGTTCATTTCAATAAATAATTTAATAGTTATATAGTTGTTAATTTGTATAATGATTTTTTTCTGTGCGCGTTTAAATCGTTTTTCAAATTTTTCAAATTCCAAATTTTTCATCAACAATAAGACAACCTCAATTTTGCAGTCCAAGTCTCAAGTTCAGTGTTGATCTTATATATTGTGATGGGTATAATTGTTTCAGAAAGATTTATCGATTCATAATCCATCATCAGAATTTTTTAATAAAAGTTTTTTGAATTTCATATAAATTATATACAGTGTAATAACTAATTCATTTATGTTGAATCATTTGTTATAATACACATTTATTCACGTTTTTTTTATATTATAATTATTATTATTATAGTGTATCATTATTTTTGTAGATTTATATTCAAATACTGATGTGTTGTGCGCATACGATCACAGAGCTAACTTGAGCATTTCTTGCTTGCACAAGTCGTTGGTTTCCATTCTTGTGCTTGTTTTTCTGTTTGCTTGTCGGTGTGCATTTGTAGGTCGCCTTTTCAGATATTTATAATCCAGCAGGCGAGAAAAGTGGGGGCTTAACAATTGACCACTAATGAAGCTGATCACTTCTCGATGGGCCGAGGGCTTGTAGAGCACAAGAGAGGGACGTGCGAGCGATAGAATTTGTCAATCATCCACAAAATATATCGTCCTAAAAGAGGGACGGTTATGCTAATTTGGTACACGAATGCAAGTGACAGCGGATAATGAAATCAGCTGAACTGTCAATGTTGAATGTCTAATTCAGATTCTGGATAATAAAAATATACATACTCCTCTTTAGTATGAAAACTGGGTAACTTTGAATCATGCGCTAATTAAAAGAATCGCGATAAAATGGTAATCGTATTTTCATGTCTGCGAGATTCGCATGTTAAATTTGCCTCTCGCTGAGGCGTGATTTAATTACTGATATAATCACGTAACTTTCAGTTGCAGTTATTTACTATATTGCAATTTAGTAATTGAAGACATTCCATGCGCTTGAACTAACGAACTTATTATCGTTACGTTCTTTTTCATTAAACTCCGCTGGCAAAAATTGCGCGAGAGTAAAAGCAAACGCGAAAAATTGGCATTGCACGAAAATTATATTTGTCGGCGCTGAAAAAGTTGATATGTGCTTTGCATTTATCATTAAAATTTGCTACCGTGTGGTGTGTAACATCTACTTTGATAAGAGATAAACCTCATGCAAATTGTAACATCTATATGCCAGCCAAAATATTCAACGCAGTTAAATGTAAACTCTACCAAAATCAAAAATATATTTTTTTCTCGTGTTATAAGCCAGCGTAGTTAGATTTATAGTAGCTGCTCTATCTATATAAGTCTCGAACGTAAGTCAAATACGACTGGTACAGCCATGCACTTTTTCAAAAATTAAATAAATTTAGCTTCATTCGTTGAAACAAAATGTTGAAATTTTTTTATGTTTTTGTAAATTAACGATTATAATTGAACTTTTTAAATGGAGTATAAAAAGCATAAAAAATTCCCATTTTGGCTAATAAAAGTTTTTTTGCATTCCACTTATAATTATTTTCAAAATTATATTCGTTTGTAGTATCGATCAAAAGGTAACGATAGAATAATTTTGTTCTGTTCAGAAAACCAAAACCAAACTCATAATTGAACGTTTAAATTTTAAAAAGAGATCTGCAATTAGTGAGCTTTTTCAAAAACAAAAAAAAATCTTGATATTTTAACCTAATATACTTCAGGTAGCAAAGTCGATATTTTTTTAATTTGAAAAAAGGCATTCAAAGCACAGATCCCATTTTAGAATTTAGATGTTCAATTTATCAAAACGTTTTTTAATTTTCGTATTAGGACAGGGATTTATTTTAATCGGATTATAAAAAAGGCTTGATTATTGGAACAAAATATAGAGAAACTTCACCTTTTGTTATTCCTTATAACGCGTAATGTAATCATGAACATATTTTTTAATTAATTGCAAAATAATGTTAGTTTTTTTAATTACAAAGTTTAACGAATGAGATTATATAATTGTTTTGAATCGAATTTGTTGGAAATGTACATTTGGATAATATAAAACTTGACTAATTTTTAGATTTTGATTATCAATTAAAATGTTATACAACTGAAATCTGAAACTTTGTATTGATGCAGCCTTAGAACATACTAATTTATTATTTATTATGAATAGCTAATATGAATTGTTTTATAACCGGATGTCTGAATTGAATGTGGATTTTGTTATTCTCTGTCTGGAGTTATTCATTAATTGTATGAAAGAGGAGTCGATTGGGTCGCAATTTGCAGAGGCAGACTACTAAATCATGAGTCAATGGTGCAAGAGTGATCGAATAATAAGAAGTGGGCGATTCTCGGTAGTTGGAGCGGCTGTGCAATCTCACAGACTGTCATAGCTGGTTCGCCCCATTGCAAGTTGGCTGTCATTGTTAATCCATCGTTTGAGCAACGAGGATACACATGCGGGGTACGCGCGCGCGCCTCCAACCACCGAGATCCACTCGTCGCTTATTTTGTCGCAAACTTTTTGGACGCGCGCGATTTGTTTGCAAATGCAACGACGCGTGTGCTTCCGCTGTACTCGCCAACGACTGATGTATACGTTAAACGCGCTGAGAATTATATTTCCAGTCCTGCGAGTTGTGCCTCGTTTTAAAATTACTTTCCACGAATTATTATGCGCTATTAATCACGCGCCCGGCAGTTTTTTTTTTTTAACTTGACGCGCTGATTTGTTAATGGCGCCATACTTTTCGTTCCCTCTCCCTTCGCGTCATGCAACAACATGTTACTTTTTGGAATGCCCGAATAATTGACTCTTTTAACGCGAATCCGTCGCGACATATCAATCAATCGCCATTCACGTGTTATCATTATGTGTTGCGACGAAAAACTATAATCAAAACTTGTCCTGCCATCAATAGCAAATAATAGAATACTGTTTAAATTGCGGACCATTTCAAACTACGGTGCAGCGATATAATTATTACTGTCAAAAGGGTTGGGGTGTCACGACGCCCAAACAGGGGTACATGTGGCCAGCAAAATCAAACGTATTGTCAACACTAATTGAAAATAAAACGTTCCATTTGCCACCACATCTGGATAGTTTCAATTCTCACTTATAATATCAATTAATCACTTCTTCTTCTTATTTATTATTTATTATTTTACAAAAACAACATAAAAAGAACAATTATTTTAATGTATTAAGGTGGCAGATGCAGTAAAGTAAAAATTTCATATTTAAATGATAATTATAATTTTAATAATTTGAACATTTTATAACTAGTTCTGTGATATATTGTTAATGTTGTTCTAAAAAATTGCTCCATACTACTTTCAACATTATTTTATGCAATTTTGCACGATTTTTTTCTGGAAAGTCAAAATTTGTCTGAAATTATTCATAAATAATTTGACAAAAAAAAAATATAAATGTGTCACAAATTCAAATTCGAGATATTTGATTTCAAACTATTATAAATATCATTTTGGTCAATTTCCAAATTCAATAACTCAGTTTAGAAATAGTCAAACGTTCGTTTTAGTAGATTTATAAAAAAATTACAAAACGTTGGGTCTATTTTGCAGAATTGTACCATCTGAAAAAGTATCTCTAAATGTAAAAAAAAAAAAAACATTTACGTTGTTCGACATTCATGACACATCTGATAAGATTTGTGCAATTCTTTGTCAAAAAAGAAAATTGTATTTTTCAGAATAACTGTATTTCATGAACACGAATCGTTGCATTTGTTTCGGTGACACACTTTCGCATTGGATAAACAGTCGTATGAGTGTAATAACAGAGTTGGAGGTATTCAAAATTTTGAATGTGACCCATGCTGCTTATTTGAATACAGATTATATCGATTGCAGTGGCAATAAAATAAGATGATCATGACAGTTTGCGTGGGACATTCACTCGCGGCGATTATGGCTCGTTAATAATACTAAGTAGTAATTGAACCGGTTGACAGTTTCCGAGCGCTCTCTCATTTGACATGTGACATGATTTAGAAGCGTTAAACTGTTGTCACATCTTCAATTACCTCTTCTATCGAAGCAATCATCTCCCTGATGTCACATAATCAGAGCGACTATTGTTTTCGTTGTTACACTTTTACTTCGTCTGACGTACTATATCAGTGTTATTTCAGCACTCTGTATAGTTACAACTGCCATTACATCTCTCCAACATTAACACTGCAATGTAAAATGAACATTGTTTCAAATCATAATGCAATGGTCTATTATTACTTGTGTAATCGCATGTCAATTTTTTAACATACAAGTTTTTTATTATGTATATTCTACTGCATCCCATTTCAAATCAGTCACAAATGAACATTTTTACTGAACGGTATGGCAGACAAATATAAAATTTGTAAAAAATAATTCAAATTTTGATAAAAAAGCATACAAATTTTAAAAGTGTAAGGTTAAAAGGTGAGCTGAGCAAAGCCAACATGTAATGCAAACAGGTAAATATGACATTATATTTCTATAGAAGTTAAGAAAATTTGTCCAATTAAAAGATTTTTTGATTTCAGACAAAAAGATTTATTCTGTTATGGTTGTGGAACGTGTGGAAAATATCTGACAGCTGTATATAATCACAACCAACTGCAATAGAGGAATGAAAAGTAAAAAAATTTGTCTTTGCACAAATCCGTTTTTGATTAGTGATTTGCTAATGATTTTAGAGTACGACTATTTTTTGTTATAATCTGTTCTCTCTTTTGTAATTCCAAATGGTTTTCTAAAGTTCCATACAAAACGTGCTTTCAGTGGTTCACATGTTTTTTTTTTTTCGTTTCTCAATCTCGTTTCAAGTTTGAAGTGATTTGCAGTTGAATGATAATTTAAACTTAGGATCGATTGTGTAAATGGATGACTTGAAGGGTCATTCATAGAGGGGCAGAAGTGGAAGAAAGACCCCTTGAAATTTATTGATTGACATCCGGGTGACAGATTTCACTAGCCACGGCACCCCCCCATTTGTTATGCTGATTTTGTCGTGAAGCCCATCCGGGGGTTCTCAACTTGGAGTCAGAGAAAATTCAACATTCAGTTGAGCGTAACTCGAAACTTTGTCGTCTACCGCGAGTTATTTGCAAATGGATTATTTGAGAGATGCGTCAAAACAAAAGAGAAATCTTTTATTTTAGAATGGTGTGCTCTTATTGGCCCTTGATTCGTCGTCCCTACCCGCGGATGAAATGCAAATGTATAACAGCTACTGTAGGCAAGTAAATGAATTTGCGCAAAGAGCTACTTCGAACAGGATGAAGAAAAGGAAAAGGCAAAAAGAATTGTGACCAAGTCTCTTAAGAAGCAAGCTGACTTGTAATCACGTTATATACTTATAGGTTCAACAAGACGACGATTTTTCTTCGTACTTTGATCACTGTTCAGGGTTTGTTCATTTCAATAACTATATTCAAGCTTATAATAGCACAGCAGTAATAACAATGTTCCAACTATTTGGATGAAATTGTTTAATATATATATTATGGGGTCATTGTTCCAATTTGGAAAACATATAACTGTATTTGAAACTACAACCTTCTATCATTTGCAGTGATGCAGATAAGAGCAAACTTTGTGTTAGCACTCTTGTGCATGCTCCAACATGATACCAGCTCTAACGAAATTGTGCAAGTTACGCGTATAATTGGATATCAAGCTCAGATTCAAAGTTGTGGCAATGTCACCAAAGTGGACTAGAAAAATATTCTTCAACGTTCCTAATTGAACAGAGGATTGAATTTGCCGAGACTGTCGGCATGCGCATTTTTATGCCCAATGCAGGATGCGAAGTTTGCATCGGAGTAGCGGCCATGCACTCACGGCTCACATTATCATTACAACTGTGTCAACTTGATGAATTTGCAATTCGCAAGTTTGAATTGAGTGAAAATGAACATGACAATATCGACAACAAAATTTACTAACAAATTTTTTATTTTTTACTAGCAAATAGAGTGATTCAAAAGTGAATAACCATCAACCAAATGCACTTTCTTTCTTTTATTTTTTTTTTTTTNTTTTTTCACTTATTAACTATTTTTTTTTGGTTGGCTACAAATTTGTGGTAAACAACAGAGCAGAGATTGAAAAAATATATTGAACAGAGTCTCATAATTGTTTGACAAAGTAAGCTGATAAATTGACACATAACCTGTAGGATTTTTCTTATTTATTTTGTTAAAAACATTTTAGCTTTAGAATTTGTGTCAAAATTAACGTATAAATTAAAAAAACTTTCTCAGTGGCGCATATTTGTATCAAATAAATAATTTTTAACTCTAAATTTAATTTCTACTCATACAGTTTGATGATGTTGTTCTCGTAATATTTATTTAAAATAAAAAAACATTCAATATTAGAGTAAACATTGTCACTTGTTTCTAAAACAGTTAATTGATAATTTTATAATGATATCTTATAACGCAGAAAGTGTTTCAATATTATTAATTTTGATTATAAAAATTTAGAATTCATTAAAAAACGAAATAGAGTCATAAAGTGAAACTGAATGTAGTTATGACAACACGAATTTTAGTAGTTATACAACTAGATGTCCAGTTATACTATCTATATAAACGCCAGAATTAAACACAAATGTAGTTGAATGAAGCAAGTAAATTTTTGTGAGTGAAAGAACGAATGGGTCAACAAGATGATAATAATGATGAAAATGAGGATCAAAGCTGAAATGACAAAGATCGTCATCAACAGGTTGTGAGATAACATCGAAAATGATAGGTGAATTGTGAGCAGTGATCCGGACGGCACCCTAATTAGGTTGCTGGCGTGAAACATATTTGGCAAGGGCGAACTAATTTATAGTGGCAACTACTATTCGAATGAACTGAGGCCGCAATTGCAGCTAGGGATGGGCGCCCCGCTAGTGAGTCTCGAGTACGCAAGATACGCGTGCAGTCCTTCTTTACGATCGTTTAGCGCTCGTAAAGTCACATTTTATGGCGCCTGATGGGGTGGCCGGTTTTGATCATCGGCCTATTGACACGCGCCGTTTATGTCGCCTCCGCAAGCTCAACTCCTTTCGCAGTCAACACAATTAGCCGAGATTGATCATTTCCGCCGCAACTTTCCTGATTCCCGGGCGCACCAAAAACAACGGTTCAATCCTCGTGATAATGATTGGACGCGGATTTGTAGGCGTGACGGTGTAAATCAATCGGCAGCCGTGAGATGTGATTCAAACGAAGCCAACCAACGACACTTTTTCCGATTTCCGCAACAGTTTCGGCGCAAAAGGATTAACTCCAATTGAACGATTTCGCTTTCAAACTCGCCGCTTCCAACTATCTGTCAGCGTCAAATGTAACAAAAGTTTGCGATAAAAATTGTACCTCTGATGCTCTACGATGGTGTCAGTTATCAAATAAAGCCAACAAAATGTTGCCCAAAAACAATAACATGCAAATTTTCATGTTCGACTGAATGAACATTCGTGATGCTAACGTAAATGAGCAAAGCTGTCATGTAAATTACAAACGTTCACTGCACATTCAATTTTTGCCACCATTCAAATTCAAATTTAAATGTTTTATATTGAGAATCAATAAGTACTGCTGAATATTTCGGTTTTTTTCTTTTTTTGCTCTCGCCACTCACGGTCTTTTTAACCCACTACAAAATGTTCACCGATTATTCTAAAAAAAAAACTCTCAATTCTGATAATTAAACATTTACCTATGGCTATTTTGTATATATGCAGTATTCTAAATATACGACCCATTCGGATATTATATTATTTCCACATCGGATATATAATTAATTAGAACATGTGAAAGCTCTTTACTAATTTTCTTCTTTCATATGAATCATTTAAGATTTATAATAAAAAAATTGTATTTCAAAGAAAAATCACTAATATATAAAAAATGTATGTTTTTTTTATTTGAATAAATTTTGAAAATAAAGTATACATCTTTTAATAGTTTTTGTATCATTTAAATATCTCAGTATAATTTGTTAAATATAATTAAATTTTTACCATTTGCGTTTCAACCATTCAAACGATGCAACAAAAAAAAACATATTTTACATGTTAAATCAAAATAATATTAAGTTTATTATATAATACTAATACGATTAATATAAGATGAATGTTTTCATTATTAAAATAATAATTCTGTAATATCAAAAGTTAAATAATTTGAAATCAATTTTTCGGTATTTTTGATACATTCAATTATATCTATTTTGCAGGTAAGTATAATGTCATAGATAGAACCAGCCCATCTTTCATAGTAACGGAACATTAGGAGACAAGCAATAAAAGTACCATCTCTTTTATTCGCTATAAACGTCATGATATCTTTATTTATTCGAGTGTAATGATATATTTATCACTTGCCTGACCTGTTATGAGCAATATAAATATATTCGCAATTCAAATTCGATATCAATTATCTAGCATATACAATTTGGGTACACACGAAATGAATAGAATTAACAGATCGTTGACGAGCCATTAAGCCTAACTAATTCGACAGCATCATAAAAAGGTCGTAAAAATGTTTATGACAGGCAAAGTATCCTACTGTATACATGTTAGCCGTATAACGTCAGATTTTCTTGTGATAAAAATGTTCAAGTAAGGCGAACGAATTATTGATCAAACTAAATGAAACGATAATTAATTATGTAATTAAAGCATCGGGGTAAGATAAAAGCGATGAGAATTGTTGGTATGTGTGTGTGTGTGTGTGTGTACGGGACAAATATTGGCCCATTACGTGGCACAATGATCTCTCCCTCCACGCATGTACACTAAACCGCATCCCAATAGTCGCGCGCGAGACTGCGGAAGTCCATGAATAAGTGAACAAGCGGCGTATTCCAATTTCGCGCGCGATACAGAGAAAGAGGCCTTGTCATCGGCAACACAACTTTGAGCTCGTCGTTGTCAATACACATGAACGCGTTCGAGTTAACTATTCTGCGATGACTAAATTGATGACGAGACCCGACGACGTGACTGCCTTAACAAGACGCTTTGCATTCATCTGCATCGTGTCGAGCGTGCTCTTTCATCACATAAAGAGCATTAATTACAAAGATCAGGTTTTATAAACCACTATATTAGAGCGCGAGCATTTGAGCTTTTATACTCCAACGAGACATCAGATTACAAAATTGATTTCTACAAATCTATAACAAAAATCAAATCAAAAGTTACATCCACTCAGACTCAATATATACACTCTTTCAAATAATTCACTTGCACATCATAACACATCATATTTCTTATTTCTTGATACAGCTTTCAATTAAGAATAAAATACTAAAATAAATCTAAACAATATTTATATCAGAGAATGTTCCATATTTTTAAATTTCAATTAAAAATTCTCTGCTTAATGTATAAACAAGGTTGAGATTCAAGTTTATTTCCTTCGAACAATTTTTTCTATGAGTAAGAATTGAAAATTCAAAACCAAATAAGTTTTGCTGCAAAAATATTTTTCTTGCTTCAATCAATTACTTTTAAGAGTGTATCGCTATCTATATATTGTATATTATAAACTATCATCAATGAATAGTTCGTCAAAAAATAGATAACAAATTTCTTATTTTTGTTTCAATGCACAAAATAAATCAGTTCAAGTTAAAGAACGTAATTCGATTGAAAACAAAGGCTGCATGCTCGAGGTGTTATGATACCCTTATTTGTGTAAGCGAACCCAACCATTCGTGATCACCAATTAAAATATTCATTGTGCTGTATAGATATATATAGAGCAACAATCAACTTATTTTCATACCAATTTTATCTCAGGGAAGCGAGATAAAATTATTCTCAAAGTTTCTTCATTTTGGCCAGTCATGGGCGAATACGTTTTATTAATTCCATACGCGAGAGTGACCAAACACAAAACTCAGTTTGTCACAACAAAGCCTATTAACCCTTGGTGACAAAAGCTGTGGCAAGCTGATACTGGCATCCAGACAGATGTTGAGAAAGACGGTCATGCCAAAACCACAAAGTCATCCTCGTAACATCCATCTATCCGAATAGACAGCCTAGATTCAGCTATATTAATAAATTGCCATCCATTAGTATCCATTGTCGCGATACTCTCTCAATTTCCTGCCACTCCCCTGCGAGCATCCAATCTTCCTAAAATCATCATTTTTCTTCGTTCGTTCTAAATATTACATACTTCCTTATTGCAAGTATTATTCATTATTCGTCATTTTCATGTTGACTTTATTTTACTTGCTTTCACGACCATCCATATACTGTCAATTTTCAACCTAGGTAAACTCAATTTGCAATATTTACGGCAAAAAATACAATTTGAAAAAGTTTATAATACTGCCATATAATTTGAATTCATAATTCAAGTTAGCATCCCTACAAGAAAAATGTTTTTTTTTTCTCAATCACATCAAAACGATTAACTGATTCTTCAAAATTATTTTAATTAAAAAAAAAACAGACATATTCGCTCATAAGTAAGTCAATTTATATGTATTTTGTATGTTGAGTAATAATTTGGTTCAATTTCAACCAAAAATCCAAGAAAATAAAATATTGAAACGAAGGAATGTTTTTTTAGAAAAAAAAAATTGTAAAATATACTGGGTTACAACGTACAAAAATAAAAAATAAGAGTTGATTGAAATTCATGAAAAACATCAAATCAAGTTGATTTGTCCCTTTATCGCTTTGTTTGTTTGAATAATTTTTAATTAATCGTTTTTTGCAGGGATCTAAGTAGTTTATGAAAAACAAGAATACAAATATTATTTTATATGTCAACAAGTTATTAAAAAAACAAATTCATTGTTTTATCATCGATTGAAAATTAATAAAATAAGATATTCAAATAATTTTTAACTCTTCGGTTGAGTTAATAAATCGATGAGTAAATACGAAAGAATTTAAATGATATTGCAATATCGAGAAGATGAATGTAATTTTTGTATAATTGTGCAACGGACACACGGGGCGAATAAATCAATAGACAAAGCGCGGGTGTTTGATTAGTAAACAATGTGAATCCATAGATCGATGGAGTAGATAACCCAGAGGCATAATGAACGCGCAAACAGCGATAAATCGAGGAGCGTGGATAAAATGCCTTTTATGCGTCGGTGCTAATCGGCTTCGGGAAACGAAGATAATCGTAGGTAGCATAACTAAACAAAATCGAGGATATTTCAGGAGGGTGCGAGTGTGCGGTACGCGCGCACGCACAAGTAGGCGAATTGATCGTACGGCGGCGGGGAGGGGGGGGGGGCGACCGCCGCGAACAAGGGTAGGGGGGAGTCATCCATCAGCGAGTGACACAACCCCTGAAACATAGCCTCCCTTGGTTCTGTCGGAAGGGTGGACAGAGAGAAAAAGGGCCAAGCGGCGGCGGCGGCGGAGGACGGTGGCGCCCCACCAGCGACGAACCAAATGACTCTCCTACAACAATACCCGACAAATCCTCAGAGACGGTGCAGAGCGCTCTCGGTCAACGCACTCGACATTACCAAAATATGACGTACGACAACAGCTACGAATATCGATTTGCATCTCCACCTTTTATCAGTGCCAACAAATCTTATACATATATCTATATAATTGTGCCCATTGCAATGCAAATAAGACATCACGTCGGTTTATTGTCAAGCGAAGGATATTGCTTTTCCCGAGCCTTTGTGTCGACTAAATATATGCAACTGGTTTACAGATTGTGCTGACCGTCAAACTGCCGCTCATCTTTTCAGACGAATGACTACTCTGTTGTCATGCAGCAATTTTCAACGTTTTCCTAAAAACACACACACATTTTTCAACACTATTCTATTTAAATATTCTATTTACAAATACAAATACCATTGATGGTGCTAACAATAACAAATAATATGAGAACATAAATATAAACATCGGGGTTGTATATAAGACTACGTATGTGTAAATGTTCAAGGATAAACAAAATAGATAACAAGATTGACAAGTTTTTGATTGAATACATACCGGAATCGCGAAACTATTCGACGACAGTCTGCAGGATATGAGAATGTGAATGAATGATTTGCACAATTCACAAAAGCAAACACTTGCTGGTGAAAAATGAGATCGGTTTAAGATGACACTGTTTGCGTGGCGGTGCACCCGCGAACCGGAAATCGGCGCGACGGAAATGTGGGTTAACCTTGAAAGAACCGGTTCCGCTGGTACGCGAAAGTGTTTTGGATGTGACGTGCGTTGAGGCGACGACAGCGACATCGGCGGCGAACCGGCGCAAACGCCGGAAATCGATAGGGTGCGCGCGGCGCACATGCGTAACGCGCCGCCGGCACAAGGGTTCCAAAGGCGCCGCTGTTTTTCCCCCAAAATGATGCGAATTTCTTTCCTGTTTCACCTTTGCTTGGCGCGCCTCTTTATCTTGCACTTTCTCCCGTCGTATTTTCTCAAGCCATGCCTACGGGCGAAATACGATCGTATTCGTCATAGAGATTTCGTTCCAAATGCGTGCGAAAATAAATATGTCGAGGGGATGATTCGACGAATAAAAATATTCCCTCTTTTCTCCTTGAGATCAAATAAATATACAATGTTGAGTTTTCAAAATTAATCGCCAGACGAAAGTAAACAATTCGATATCACGTTCTCAATATCTCTGTTTAATCGACCGTTCCGTTTTTGTTTTTCAACACTAAGTTTAATTTCTTTTTTTTCTAAACATCTATCGTTGATTACATAATTTTGTGGCAACCAATCGTAATCAGAACCCACACGAACTTTCTTCTTGATGAAATTTCTCGAATGAAAGATAAATCAGTCGCAACACTGCTTATCTTGCCGGGGGCGAGAACGTAATTAGTCCAAAGTCAATTTTTCATTTACTTTCATCGGTTTATCTAATCCTCTTGATTATCTAAAGAGTTAAGGTCTATAAATCAATAAAATAATTTCTTAAAAAAAATGACACAAAGTGCATATTTCAAAACATTGCAACATTTATCATTTCGATATGAACATCAGATAGAATAAATTAAAGCTAAAAAGTTTTTAAGTCTTTTTTAGTCTCATTTTTAAAAGAAACTGATTTCAAATGAAAAATGAAATAAATTATAGTATTATAGTATTATTAAATTCGAGAACTAATTCTAAGATTGAATTGATATTTTTGAATAGGAGAAAAACAAGTTGTTGGAATAAATGAAAGATTTGGATGAGAAAGATAGAATGATAGGCGATCTTAGCAGGAAGAAATAAGTTTGGCAATTGGGCAAGAAGCATATTAGACATTTGATATAAATGGTTGTTGGAGTGATGGCAAACGAGATAATTTGTGAGAGGTTTCTGGGATGTGATTGGGTATCGTTGAAAAGTGATATGCACAAAGTTGCGATGAAGCGCCAAGTTTTGAGAAGAAAACGAGCGAAGGAGCACAACACTAAGAGGCGCATCAAGTGAGGAGAAGTTGGACGACAGCCAGTCGTACGTGCTACGCTGCCAGAAGAATCCGCATCATATTATACGTTAACTCCGTCGAGCGGCCGGAAAGAGAATCGATGAATGTCGTATTTTCCATTCTTCCTGCGGGACATTGCTCGAGAAATAGTTCCGCGCGCGATGAATAGGTCTTGGAGTTATTGTACAAGGTTTTAAAAGATGCAACTGTCAGACAAAGTTTGCAACCACAGAAAACTGTCGAGACACGTTTTAATGTTTCATTTAAATATTTTAACGACACAAAGTTTTGTTCTCGGACAAAATTCGCAATCTGATAAAACTTGTCGTCTATTCTACTTATATGAAAGCTTCATCGTCTGATATAATTTTTATTTTCATTCCAAATAATTGTTTCGAGTTTAAAACTATTTTTAAAACAATATTTTGGTTTCAATGATATTATATCATTGAGAAACTGATATCTCAGTGACACAAGCTATACTCTGTTCATTACTATTAGTAAACAAAATAAATAAGAACAACCTAGATAGTAACAAATAAAACTTCTATTTATTTTATATTTTATATTTATATAATTTCTTGTTTCTCTAATTCTAAATGACTTATGTGCAGAATATAAATGGATATATTTTAAACATAGAAAATATAATTAAACTATAATTATTTGAAAAATATATCTTTTTCCATGTGGGATCACTGACGGTTGTTGTGTATTTTAAATAAAATTCATTCAAATTCAATGTCATCGATACAATTCATTTTGTAACTCACGATACAAATAGTGAAAATTACTATTTTTGTTGTTCCGATTACGATATGAAAAAATTCTGACCCAAGTTGTACAATTTCTCAGTTTATGATGAATTATATAACAAAAACATTCCACTCGGTCGAGATGACTTAAAAATGCTGCATATTAGAATATAACGCAATGAATTCAACTGTGGAGCAAGCATATATATATATAAAGCACTTGCGTGGGAATAAAAAAGGAATAAAAATGATGTAAGGAAGATATTGAAGTGTGTGAAATAATGGGGTTGATTCATCCCTTTCGATTGTTACATTTAATTGCTTTGCCATGAGAAAAGGGGCCGAGCTCTTTAAATATACAAATATCGTCAAGTGTTTCATCAGATGTCATTAAACAAGATAATAAAGAAATTTAGAACGAACGAATTGGAAACAGGTTAATTTTGCGGTTCGGATGAAAGATTGAAAAATGCATAAATGAAAGGCTAAGTTGGATTGGAGAGCGTTGAGGAAAAAGATGAAAAATTGAGGGACACTCTATTTTTCGTGCGACTCAAACGGAAGTTGCTTTTTTTTCGTAATCTTTTTTCTATGTCAACATGCACGCAATATAGCGAGAGCTTGAGAGCGTCGACTATTTGAGAGGGGAGTGTCGAACGGCGTTATGCATCAGAAAAAGAGAGGGCAAGCGAGATTCGGAAACGAGAGGGTGAAGGTTCCGTGGTGTCATGGCAACACCCATCGCGCGCGGACAGAGAGCGACGTCTCGCGTGCGCGAGCAGGACGCACGCAAAACGCGAGAAAGAGAGAGAGAAGGCCAAGAATGCGTGTGCGGATGTTAACGGCGGCGAACTCAAAAAAGGCCTTTGAAGTTGCCTGCACGTAAGAGCGTTACGCGTACAACGAGTGTGCAGGAGACAATGCGCCAAAGAACTAATTTGAGTGAAACGCGAGCGATACGCAAATTCACACTCAGGACCAACCAGCGAGTCAAAGTACCTCTACCCCTGACCCTTTGTTACGCTCTCAACTATTCGATTCCGGCTAATTTTTTTCCTTTCTCGTTTTACATGTCTCTCGTTTTTAATAACCCCTGGACTTGACGATTTATACATCCAAACACACTCCAACTCTCCAACTCTATTCACGCAGTCAATTTTGCCGACGATCACGAAATTTATGGCCCTCACGTAGGGCCACTGGAGCTCTGCCTGTTATTCATTTCAACTAATAACAATAATCGATCCGATCATTTTCCTGTCAAGTTCTTGGTTATCAAAATTGTTCGATCATTCATCGGGACAATTATGCACAATTTCAAAGCTCCGCGAGAACCCCATTAAATTTGATATTTCACTTGATAAGATGCCACTTCTGAACTGGCGTTGACGCAAAATTTCGTTCACCTCGAATTTGCATAAATTTTACATCATTCTGTCTAGGCAACGACTTAAACCTAACTTTATACCAACACGCACAACTTGCGAGACATATTTACACACACCGAAAAAGCTTCGTGTGTTCGCATTCTCAAAGATGCGTCATTTATACTCAATTCTTTCATAAAACAGTGCTCAAATGACACTTTGATGGATCTATCCAGTTTAATTTCCCTTTCTTATTTTCAACAAATATTTTCATACCATAAATTAAGATTATAAATTACATCTGAAAGATTGTTCGTATTACAGCACTCTGTTACACTGACAAAAAATTGGTGTTTTTTTATCAGAAAGTAAGGGTTCGTTTTTTGGTCAACTCTAGTCGAACTGATTCATGCCAACTTGGCAATTTTGTACCATTCAAGCTTTAGAATTTGTGTCAAAATTAACGAATAAATCAAATCTTGCAATTCGTTTGATTTGATTCAAAGAATCAGATCAAGATTAAGTTATCATTACACTAATTTTTCGTCACAGTTTGACTAAAAATTTTGAGTTGATCAGAAAACGAACTAGAGAATATAGTCAAACTGAATATATAGTTATGATAACTCGAATTTTATTAGTTATGACTAGATTTCTAGTTATACTAATTATAAACGCCAGAACTAAAACAAAATAGTTTTAAATGGTAATCAAAATATAAAATAAATATAAAATAAATATATGATAAAATGTGGTTTTCGTAATTTTCAAAATATTCAAAAACAAATGTAAGCCAATATAGAGTAAGCAGTTTTTCAATGGTTTTTATAAAACAGTTAATTGGTCATTTTATGATGATATTTTATAATGCAAAAAGTATTTCAAACATGAAATCTACTTAATCGTATAAAATATCCATTCTCGTTAGTCATTTTTACTGTATATTCAGAATGAAAAACTGATATCTTTTGATCAAATGAAAAACTGATGATGATGATATATTTTTAGAAAGAAAAAAAAAAAAGAAAAAAAAAACATTTTCGCCGCTTCCACTATATACTGATGTGTACAGTTGATTTTGACGCATCATCAGTTATAATTTTTGCTGCTAAACTCGCGTTTGATTTTACCTCGTACTTTGTAAAAGAT
>JAAMPD010000968.1:0-32435 GCA_025266255.1 Trissolcus basalis
CCTTTAAAAAATATTTGAAATAATAAATACAATAACAAATATAATAACATTAAATTTATTATTATTACACATTATAAATAAAAAGTTTTGTTGTTTTGTTTAGTCTGACAATTTTTCTATTTTTGTTTACCTTTGTCATTTGTTTTGATTGCTTGTTATTGTTTTGTTTGATGTCGTTTCATATTTCCCGCTTGAAAATTAAATCATAAGTGAATCGGAAAAAAACCAATCGATTAATCAACGATAAATGTATGATTCAACAAATCTAGAGATAGAAAACGTAAAGTTTGATAGGCATCATAGTGTAATGCGATACAATTAATCCCCTTAAGGGTTACGAAATAAGATTAAAAGAATAACGAAAAAAAAAAAACAAAAAAAACAAAACAAAATGATTGTATATACAGGGGGAAAGAAAATGTTGTGTCTTTTGTCTGTTTGAAGGAACCAACGAACGTCCTTGAGGAAAAACCGACGCTAATTAAAATCGAAGGTAGAATTTATAATTGAAGCAAAAAAGGTGGTGATCCGGTTTTGCAGTGACGCGAGAGATCATACGCGCTCGAGACGAACGTCAGGATCGTCGACGAGAAAGAGACGTGATCGGACGGTGTTGCCGGATTGACGAGTCTCGGACGAATTCGGCAACGCTGCTAACTGGTTCACTTTCTCTCTGGACAGCGAACCCGCCGCGCCGTCCTGTTATTATTGGCGTGGCACCGAACTGACGCACGTAGATCCTGGATCTATGTCGCGCGCCTGTCATAGATCCGGGATCGATTGATTGCGCGTACGTTTGTGCCAGCTTATCTCTATCTGGCGGTTACACGATATTCGACACCACGCTTACACATGTTCATCTTTGCTCAGAGTTATTGATCCTCGTAACTAAACGCGTTACCACCATTTCGCCACAGGAATTGATTTGCGTTTAATCAATCCCCCCCTTCCCCTCCCCTTCCTATATTATTTTATTAACATTCATTCACACAATTACAATTATTAGTATTTTTCAATTTGGCTTTCTCGATAATTCATTTATCACAGAGATTGTGCGAAATCGACATTAAACAATGTGATATAACTTTAACTTTCAGTTTGTTTAATGTTTTGTCGAAACAGAGGATACGTCTTTTCTACTTTCAATTTTGCAATTTCGTCCACACGCTATTTTGCATCGAATGGATCCTTTGATTTGATAAAAAAATAAGTTTTTAATTTAGAGATGTACTTTTCTGAGAAACATTCAACTTGTCTTAATTCAATTGGCGTGACTGTCAAGCGAGACAACAATATTGTAATACAACACAAAATACTGATAAGATGTAACTAAAATAAAGGATAAATTTTAATTGATGTAATCAATATATTAAATAGTTTTAGGTTACAAAATTTGACTTGGTTTATTAAAATTATTGGTTCAGTAGATTCCACTCAATAGATTTGAAACAAAAGCGATAAAAAAATCTTATTGAAGTTTCAAGATAGACTCTTGTGAGATTCGACGGCCTAACGGATTAAACGAATCAAGTCTAGTTGCGAAGATTGAGCGTTCATTTCTCGCCAGAGGCAATTTTGGACTTTTTAGTTTTTTTTCCAGTTTCTAATAATTTTTTTAATTATAACTCACATCAATAAATCGAAAGGAAAACCCGATAATTCCAGTCTTTGATTAAAAAACGCAAATATGTAAATTTCTATACGCTGCGAATGCAATTTTTTCATACATCGAATTTTTTTCATAATTGGCAGAAAAGTGTCTTGTTAATGTGCATCAATAACTGCAGCGAGCAAAATGAATAAAAACAAAACACAGCATTGCGGTGAAATAATTTGCCTTAATTTTGGTAAATGGCGAGGTAAATGGAGTAGACAAAATTGGTCACTGCTAAAATCATAATATATTCAACAGATTTATATGAATGTATACATTTGAATTCCACGACCAATAAAACGGAAACTGATTGAATGAAATATGTAAAATTTCTAATCTTAAAAATTGCAAATATTGCATAAAACAAATATTTTTTACTCGGCACCTAAATCAATCTCAGAATATTTTTTATCATGTCTAAAAACATTGCACGATTGACTGATTGTTATTTAAAAATCCAAATGTGAAACGACTTTTGTATTATTTTTGTTGTTGTTTTTTTTCTTTTCTTTTCAAAAGAAAAGTTGTTTTGGTTGAAAAAAACGATGTCGAGGCATGATAAAACGCGATACGACAGTGGTGTCACACTTGTCAGTTGGAATAAGATAAGCCGTGCATTGTCATTGGGCGAAGACTGTGAATGAACCTTTAAGCTTGGTGCAACGCTGACAATGTTGTAATCAGAGCGATTAAGCAGAGAGTGTCGTGATACGCAAATGCCGCGGCGTCGTTTTTCAGGTGTCGCGACAGAGAGTCCGCAGCGACTTTGATACGCCAATTTGAATAACACAATCCCGTCCGGAAGTCTATTATGTTCCGCACCCTAATCCCACTTCCCCAGCGACCCGTCTTCTTCTTTTATTTTTTTTTCACAGCGCAAAACAAAATCGACAACCATCCCACCAAAATTACCGAACCAAAATAAATAAACAAATTGATTTTTCGTTTTCATTAAACCAATTCAAACGAACTTTGTAAACTAATAAGTATAATTTCGTTGTACAAATTTCGAGTTTGGTTTTGCGAGTTTGGAGATCAGCTCGTGTGGGCTAAGAGGTGATCTTTATGGCGGCGACAGGCAAATTTATTTATCAATTTGCAGTAATTAGATTATTACATCGTGCGGATCCGCGAACAATCGAATCAACGCCGATATAGTTACATAAATCGCGCAGTTTCAAGCCCATACAGATATTAATCGCGTGTTTCACTTAAGTAGAAAGTACAATGAATTTGCTCTCTCGCGATTAATATCGCTATGACAAATTGTGCGAGTTAACTAACGCTTTTTTGCACCGCTCGTTTCTTCGGTCAGTTTCTGGTTTGGTTCACAAAACCTCGGAATTTTTTTTTTTTTAAACTAATCAACAAGTTATAATGTCACAGTTTCATATTTTTTTTTTTTTGTTCTGTCAGCTTGAAACTTAAAACTCCTTTTTAAATTCAAAACTTTTAATACAATTCAAATCGTTTTCTACGAAAACGAACAAAAAATTCCGCATAATTTGAACGAAAATACAGATATGTTCTTTCGTTCTTGAAAATACTCTATAATTTTGAAATGTTCAAATGAATTGAACGAATTTATCACGTTTAAATGAACGTGTTCGGTTGAACAAAAGGGCATTTTTAAAAGCGACCACTTTTTTTTGTTTACAACAAAAATGCGTGTACTTGCAAGCAACAAACTGCAATGTAAAGTTCGTATCTTAATCGTTTGGCAATAATTCGGGGTTTTTTTTTTTCAGACAATGCAATCAAACCGGTTGCTCTGTGGCGGGCATATTCTACATATTGAGTGACTCTCGAATGTCGTTACAATGTTGCCGAGAAATCATGAGACGGCATTACGAAACGGGTTATTTTAAAATCGGGTGAAAAAAAGGTAGCGATTGACAGCGATCGGTAGCGATTTTTTATTTATTTATTTTTTTTTCAATTGGCGAGTACAATTTTTTGTGGGAGAAGCCGCGAGGTCAGTCCTGAATCGAACGTATTGTGTACGCTCACAGGTTACATCTACCTCGCTAACAGCTGCGATTATATTTGGGCGGACAAAAAGTGACGCTCGGCAAACCAGTTGATATCCTAAGCTAAGAAAAGGAGTTCCAAGCCGGCTGTGTGGCCGAGACAATAAAGATACACACCCGGACGAACTCTCTGACCTGACAGCGGAAATGACTGTTTTCTACCGAAAATTTTATACAGTCAAAATAACTCACAAGATTTTATCCGAAAGATAAAACTTGTTTTTCCAATTTCTTTTATAAAATATATTTCTCTTTCTTTACACATAAAATTATTTATTTCCATGAAATATTCCACGCTTTTAATTTATTATTACTATTCATACATTCAGTTATTTATTCATCTATCAATTTCATGATTTTGTTATTTCTTTTATCAGTTCACTTATTTATAAACAATCACCACGTAGACTATCTATAAACAATTTTTACAACATGTATGAACAAAAATTGTTTTTACTTCATCAATTCATGTATTTAGAATTCAAAATTTCTAAATGAGTTCTAAATAATAAGAGTTGAAAAATAAAATGATTATCACATGAAAATTAAATAAACAAATTGTCATAAAATTAATAATTAAAATTCTGTTTTTTAGTTTTTATGCAAAGTTTTTATACATTTATTAATATATATCTTATACAATTTTTTTAATCACATGGAATAATGTTTTGTTTATAATTAAGTATTGTTTTTGTAATGTTAAGAAAATTGGAAAGAAAAAAAAATTTTTTTGATACAAAAAAAGAGGTATGGTATTGGGAACATTAACCTGAGCGGAACCAAGACACACAGTTGCGAGAGCAAACTTATGTTATACGATTTCGTGTGACGATCGTTGCGCCGAACACCTGCCAGTTGAGGTGCATTATACCCGGTGCACCCGAGGCCACTCTCCCATGGGATAGCCGACTACGAGTCTGAACTTTTGGACCCTTACTTCGAGGATGATACAACATTATACCACGACCAGTTTGTTCCCCCTCAATTTTGTTGAATCCTCGTTCAGTTTTTAAAACCTGTCGATAAATTGAATTATTCTCACATTTTTCCAAGTGTCGGATAACCTGTTACGTCACACCTTACACCTCCCCAATCATCGAGCCATTATTCTCACCAATTTAAGAGCGGTAAATTAAAATAACAAAACAATTCAAAGAAATCAATCATGACATTCAAACATTCATCTTTCATTTAAGCGAAACATTTTTCTTCTTCACTTTCTTTTGGGTTTCATTTCCCAATGTGTTTCACTTTTAATTGCCCCGCAAAATTGTATTGTTTTGAGATTCTTTTATTCCAAAGATAAAAACAGTAGTTTAAAATCAAATGTTTTGATAAACCTCATACTTACAATGTTCCATCACAAGATATTTTTTAATGTAAAAAAAAAATTCACAAATAGAAATTGGATTTTATAAATTAAGTTACAAAATATAAAATAATATCATTTGAAGAAATTTGAAGAAAATTGAGAACGTCGTGTGAAAAGGAAATTGATGTTTATTAAAAAGAAACTTTTGAATGCCATTAGATCGTTTATTAATTGATTGTTAATACGTATGTACTGATTTCAATTGACTGTTATAACAAGCTTAAGCGTCGTAAAACGTACGGGCTGCCCATTGACCAGCGCGGTTTTTGTTCAAAGAAGACTGCAGGGCAAGCTTATGGTGTCGTAAAACCGATGACCTGCACAACTATACACAATGAATCACAATCATCAGGCGTGTTAAAAACTGTAACCATCAAAACCAACTGTACCTCAAATAAAGAACGGTACAGTCATAAAGAAGAACATTTTCAAGCTTATAAAAAAATGATTTTCACCTTTTGTCCATCACTATTGATTCCAATTCATTTCTCAGATTTTGATCTCTAATTTATCTATCTTGTTTTATCGTGATTTCATTTGTCGCATCTTGATTGCGCCCCAACGAGATTAATTAAGACAAGAATAATAAAATCGGAAGGCAGTCGATAACTCGTCGCATCGGAAATGGACGAGTGATTATTACAGTTTTGAAACGGAAGTTTTGCGCACAAAGCCCGGGATATCCCGGCGCAGTATCGGCACAAGAACAAAGCCGGCGACGAGACGCTTGGGAGACGGCGGCGACGACCTTACGCCGCGTTATCGATTCGCAACCATGCAAGGAGAGCGCGCGCTCGCAGGCTCCCGCGAACAGACAGCGAAACTTAACTCCATTTACGACAGCCCCGAAGCAACAATACGCTGTTCCCGCTCGTAACAACGTTAAAACCAAACTTACACAATCAACCGCGTGCCGATAACGTCGCCTATCATATTTTTTTGTTTTCAACAAATTTTCTACTCAACAACAATCTATTCTTTGCACAAATTATCTCTTGTTATTTTTAAACAATTATGTTTTCTTGAAAACGATTGTTTCATACAACAAAACATTTTAAAAAGAAGAAGAAGTAGAAAATAGGAAAAAAAAAATGATTTATCCTCTGGTAGAAAATTGTAACGTTTTAAGAGTGTGGGATTTGCATAAAATAAAACTAATCGCAAGTCTTAAATGGGGTTACGAAAACAAAAGTGGAGATGTACACCAGTCGAGGTAAACAAAGGATAATAAAGTACTTAGTTGGAAATTCATTTTTGGTATGTAATAAATAATTGTGCCAACAAAAGTTCGGAGACCTTTTTTTGTGCTTGCCATAGCTTAACCGTGACCAAATGCTTTGTTTTCGGTAACCCTTGTTCGGGGATTTCCAAAAACAGAGCCGATGACCATATTTTGATTCCGGCGACACTCGGTTTCGGCAATTTCGGACTCTTTGTTCGGCTCATGCTTTGGGACACCTCGTGCGCGATCCGGCTTATCTCCCTCGAGCTTGACGTAATACATTTTTCCCCCCGGACGCCTATTTCTAACAAGTTTTCAAGCAAATAACTTTCCAAATAGAAAGCCGAGGAATCGAACGTGGTCGTCAAATAAATTCAATGTCTTATTTCAAATTAATTGATTTTGAAGTTTGGAAAAAGTTTTTCCACCGGGTAGGAGGAAAGCATCATTAACCGCAAAATTAGCGCCATTTCTCATTTCCATTTTTTTGTCTGTCATTTTTCTTAATTTTTTGTTCTCTTTTTTTTAACTTTCGTTCCTTCNCTTTTTTTTCTGATAGAGTTCTCAGCGAGACTGGAGTCTTTTCAGCCAAGCTATTACGGAGTCATGTATTATTCTCGGTCAGAAAATAAAGTTGTCGCGACTATGTGTTGATACTGTCGGGTCGCGGATCGAAGTCGCCAACCACGACACTTCCGGGTATCGCCAGCCACTTATATCGCGCTCTCCAATCGAGTGCAAACATTCGATACTTCTTGTCATGTGCTAACTAAATTACCTCCTCTACTTCGTTCGCTTTTATTTACTCTAAAAACAAAACTACCCCTTAAGCATCATACCAAAATCAAAATTCAACCTTCAAATTAAGCTCAATCGCATCAAACTTGATTTTCAGTCAGTCTCAAAGTGTTCAATTCTTTTTCAAAACCATTCCGCCGTTTTACTATCTTCATTTTTAATTCAACTACGGTGAAAGATATGAATTTCATTTTATGGCTACAAAACGAATAAATGAAAAAAGTAGAACAGATGAAAAAGTGGAAAGAGAGAGAGAGAGAGAGAAGAAAAAAAATAGGAAAAGGAAGGAAAAAACGAAACGTAAGAGGCAAAGAAGAAACCTAAGAGAGAAACAAAAATAGCCAAGCTTTATTTTTAATTTGAGAATTCAAATCAAAATAATGGATGAATGATTGGATGTATATTTTAACTAAAGAGGGAGTATACAAGATGAACTTATATGTTTGTCTACCAGAAGACATTGTGTTTCTCGAGGCCGTTCATCGCGACATCTCAAGCGTTGTCTCTCGTGGGTTGCGAAACGGAATAATAGCACAGGGGTGACATTTTCATTAGTGGGCGGATCCGCGTGCTCGCCCACGTTTTTCGACCGCGTCAACTTTTTTGCGACTCGGGTTCACAGTCTCCCGCTGCTTCGATCACTCAGTGCGCCAATTTTGCCATTGTTATTGAAATTGATCCCAATCCTCGTGCTATCAAATTCAGTCAGCACACGCTTACCCTTTTTTTAAAACCGCTCGGAATTTACAATTTGCTTGTAAAAGCAAACTGTTGTTTCTCTTTCAAATCCACCTTTTTTTTCGTTCTGTATCAACATTTGTTTATAACATTTTCATTTCGTTTTCTTCTCCAATCAGATTTTATAATAACTTGGTACATAAATAAATGAAAAGTTCAAAATTTCCACAACATCAATAAGATCAAAACAAAAACACCATATTAATACGAATGAAACGTAATGTGAACGTTACCAAAACGAATGAAAAACATTGACTTTTTGTATGTTTTGTTTCAAAATGACAATTCAAAAACAAGAGGGATATGGAACGAACAAATATGAAAGGAAGCGTAAACAAGAAAACACAAACAGGAAGAAAGAAAAGGAGAAGAAAATACGGAGATGTCAAATTTTGAAAGTACATGTGATATCGGGTGCTCATTTTTCCGGAGTTTTAAACTAAGACCGGTATATTTTTGGAACGGCCCGGACCGAAACGCTAATGCGGAATAATTTAGACGGGAGTCCCGTTAGTCGACAATTTTTCGATCGGAGTGAATCCGGAATGTGAGATCGGGAAGGGGGGGAGGCGTGCAAAATGTGTTACCACAATTTTGTAATAACTCGCCAAAACCATGCGTGTTGATAAAAAGAAATAAAAATACTCTCTCGTCCGCCCCTTATTTTTTTGTTCGCCGCAGATAAAATCGATACTCGCGTGGCTTTTTGAAAATAAGATTGTCTCGTGGAATTCGGGTCACGCTTCGTCACACTGTTGGAAGCATTATAAATGTTTCGTGTCTGGTTAAATACAAAAATGCACATCGACGATATACGAAACGAGGAAATTTCGGCCTCGAGAAAATGATACACGCCCCGGTCGTTTTGAATTCGAAAACAAAACGCACACAAACAAAAATAAAGCTCAGACAAAAAGAGCCTGGAAATTAAATGAAACGAAATTGTGTTGTGCAGTGATCTATGTAAAAACACAGCGCCGAGGGAAATTTATCGGCAAAATGACGGATGGAAATTTGGCTTTGGAAATTGGTTTTACGTAATAATCATCGGCCAATACAATTTCCGTGGCTTTGCTTTGACGAGCCAACATTTTTCACCAATCACAATTCTGTAATTGAAAAATAATTATTTCTCCAGCTTTAATCGAATGTTTGATTAAATTTTATAATGAAAAAAAAACACGAAAATTATTGGGACAATAAAATGTTTGCTTCCTTTGAAGTTTTCAAATTGACTGTCAAGTTTCAGTAAATAAAAATATGCAAGAGCAAAGGAAGTGAAAAAAAGTACAAGGAGACAAAACCAAATTAATTCAGTACATTCGTATATTGAGTAAAAAAAAAAAAGGTTTCAAAAAACTTTCTCTTTTTATAGAATTACGTACAGAGCAAGGAGATAAGTATAATGTTTCAGTTATTCAGTCAAATTATACTATCACGTGTAGTAACTATTATGTTAAAATTTTTTAGCTGGTATTTAACCGTTATATAATTCTGATTTAAGGATAACCCTGTAACATAACCTTATTTTTTTCAATCCTCAAAGCCTGTTTTTCCTTCTCTCTTTTTACCTCTCTTTTCATCATAAATTTAAATGTACAGTCTAAGGTATCGAATTCGATTAATAATTTTTTTATTGCTTTTGAATAATAACGTGACTCGAAGAGCGCTGAATTTTGATGCGAGGGACAATAAAATTGTAAGACTTAAAATGGAAATCAATTGAAAAAAAGGTTAATCAAAATGAGTGAAAATGTGCGTTTTGTTTGAATCCAAGAGTCAAGATGGTCGACTGTTATGACTCGGCTGTGAAAAACAAACCGTCATAAATAAATAATTATGATAGGCAGTTTTCCCGGAGCGCACAATCGGATGTTTATATAGTCGACTGCAAAGCAACACTTGTTACATTGATTGTTATTTAACAAAGGTGCGTTTTGTGTTGGAAGGAGCAGCAGGTTTTTTGTGTGCCGCGTCTAAGGTGCGCGGCAATGTCGTACGTTGGAAAGTGAAGGGAGCACGTGTGCACCTCAAGCACAAACGGTTTCGACCACACGGCGAGGACGCCTGGTCGCCACGGTTCGTGGCACTTCCGTTATAGTTATAATATATTCCGTCGAAAAACAACTCCTTTCGTGCAGTCATGTACCAAAATTCAATACTCCAGACACCCAACCAACGCAACAAAAAAAAGATTCTTTTATCCGTCTGTTGAAACTTCATGAGACATTCAAAGTCACCATTTTTTTTTATCTCAAATGAAAACTTGCGCAACCAAGATTTTTCATTAGGGTTTTTTTTCCTTCGTTTTTATATTTTTCATTCAGCTGTGTTTGTTTTGGATAAAATATTGGATTGGAGATTGACATGGATTGTGATTCTTATATAAAAATAGTGATTGAAAAAAATATCAGAAACTGAAAACAAAATTGATGTAAAGACAATTTGATTATATAAAAAAAATTAAACATAAAATGTGTTGAAAAATGGGAAAACGTAAAGTTGTTAGAAGACGAATTGGAAAAAAATTGTTTGAGATTAGTCGAGTGATTACATAGGAGAGGTAGATTTCTCGGACAGCGGAAGGACATATGGAGTTGCGGTAATCGATATGGTGTGGCAAATATTTAGCGGTTCGACTATATGGAGACTGTATCATTAGGATTACTACATTTATGCAATTGCCGCGCGGCGCCGGCGAGCTATCACTTTCTCCCGCATCGAAAGGAGTTGCCGTTCCGAAAGTCTCGCTCGCTGGAATCTCGATTGCGATTTTATTCCCGTCAAATTTCACGTGCGGTCGTGTTTTCTCGGCGTGGCCTTGATATGGCCACATTAAAAAAGAACCATACGAAATGTGAAGATCTCGTTTCCATTTCATACGTCATGTACAAGCCCACGAATAAGATGCAATTACATTTTTCACAAAACTGTGAAAACTATAAATGAAATAAATAAAATTAAAAAAAAAATTCAATTCAATAAACAAAACACTGACAATTAGCAAGGGCAATATTGTTCGATTTCCCTTTTTTATAAAAAAAAAATTAGCTGGAATGTTAAAATGACTTGTTAAACTTGAATTTGCATTAAATGTAAGACGAAAAAATTGGATCAAAAAATAATACACTTGTTGATTCTTAAATTCCAAAGCTTTGGATTTGCCTTATTAGACCTTATTAGAAACATTGAGCGCCTAACCGACATTGATTTTAAGGCCAATGTTAAAATCTAGTTCACAAAGCTAGATATAGAATTTTAATTCCTTTCTACTCGCTCTATTGGCTGGTAAATAAATTTGTCACGAAAACACAAATTGGTTCTTTTCGCTTGGGACATTTTTGTCATCGCAAGACAGAAAATACCGAGTCGATGCGAAAGTTTCCACTGGGCCATTATTTCATTAGGACCAATTGGCTGGAATAAAACCTGCCATCTTCTCTGGCGCTTGATACGCACGCCGTGCAAGTGACGTAACGTAATTTTGATTCGCGCGAATTGATTTTTTATCGGACGACGAAAGTCCCACGGGTGACCGTCTCACACGGCCAAATCAATTTCATGAAAAAACCTCTTGGGCGACCAATTTTTTTTTTTTTTCTTCTTTTCAAACATCAATCTCAAACAATTTGCAACTTGCTAACAATTTATAATTACCATTTTATCGTACAATTCTTATACATTTTTGCGGTTGAGAAATATTAAAGTTTTAGCAAAAGGGGTAAAAGAGTTGGGAGCTTATTGAAAAGGATGAGTTGAAGAAAAAAAAAAGAAAAAAAGAAGTGAAGCAGGGATGAGAATTGGAAACGAAAAAGTAGTCTCATCGAGTAGAGGAGATAACACATAAGTCGCCAATAAATGTCTATTCAGGGCGACGACAAAAGCGCGAAGACAATGTTGGTGGCGGTCGTTGGTCGCGTGATTAATTGCCGATTGACGTAATCCGTGATATTCGAGTAATGTCAGTCGATCGCGTCTGAGCAAAAAAAAGAAAAAGGACTCGGGCGAGCGTGCATTTTCCGCCGACTTGCACCATCAATATTCACACCGTGTTTTGTTCCTTTCTTTCGCTCCGGTGTCGCGTGGCATAAACACCCAGATCGATACCCCCTTCGTTTCTTCCTTTTCATTTCCTTTTATTTTTGCTTCACTTTTTGTCTCCTTCTATTTCGCTTTACATTTTTTTTCTTTTCATTCCCCCCGCCATTAATTAATTCGCCGCTAAATAACACTTATTATATCTCCCCCTTTTTGAAACTGCAATTAAACCTTGTCGAATATATCATTCATTTTTTTCATCCGTTGTGTTTTTTGTGTTTTATTTTTTTTATATAGCAATTAAATGTTGAAACCATTTTCTTTGCTTGAGGGCGAGACGAAGTTTTTATTTCCTTTCTGATTTTTTTTGTCTGCCTCTTCTCTCTTTTTCCTTCGCCTATCTAAAAATGTGTACTGCGGAGGACGACTTCGACCCTTGTTGCGATCAATGGCGGATACCACCAGCTGCAACGACGCTGCCCGAAGAGGGTTAAAAGAGACGGACCGATTGAATAAAGACGGGCGTAAGAGGATGCGAGATCTCGTTCGAGAAGTGTCGTCGCCAAAACATCACGACCAGCTGTTTTTCGAGCCCCGCGACCACCGACTGGGGCCTCTCGCTAGGCTCAAAGTGATTATTATTTATAGCTCCGTTTCCATTTGTGTCCCTCGCCCAAACTTCACTTGTAATCCACCACTTGATTTTTACAACCTTATGACAATTCAAATCAAATTAATAAACCGGAAAATTTTATCATTTCAAAACGCTATTTCTCGGTTTCCAATTCTGCTTTATTTTCAAAGTTTAAACAGATTTTTGAAATTAAGTACTCTTGATTATAAATTGACTTTTTAAGTTTCTATGATAATTTGATTGTTTTAATTTTTGTATTCATGTGACGGGAAAAGATTTATCTAAATAATTATTTTTCACCTGTTTGATAGATTGATATAATAGAGTTCAATGAAAATGGCTTTTGATTAAATGAAACGATTGGATTTTGTATATCAAAAGTTAAACTGGTTGAATGTTTCCAAAGTGAATGAACTGAAAGTATTTGCAAATCGCACACTCACACCCCTGACCGTAACATGTGGTTTTTCAGCATCGAAACGGAAGATTCCCGAACATCTGTTCCCTGATGGCTTTTCTAAATTGTGACTCATGTGTCTCGAGTAGGTGTACCGATGGGTTTACCGAAAATGCAGGCAATCAATTTTGTTCAACTTTGCTTTTATTACCAAACAATTCATAGATAAGACAGTGGGAACTTTTCACTATCTTAATATCCTAAAGATGAAAGGTTTCAAGGTAGGTTTTTCTTCTTTTGTCAACCACTTTTTGTTTAACCAGATTTTAATCTTGGATTTTCTGTGTATAATTTTAATCAAACAAACAACACAGATTGCAATTAAGACCTTTATTGTTTAAATGTAATTTAGAAGGCGACTGAATACATAGAAGCGGTGAATACTAAAATCAATAAATAAAAACAAGAATAAACGAGTGAATCATACGTAAAAAAGTGAGTAGAAAATAAGTATTAAATGAACGTTATTAGAAATGAAAAACAAAGAAAAAGACATGAAATGGGATAATACGAAAGTGACATAAAAATATAAAACAGGAAAAGCATGTAAAGAGGGGGGAAAAAAATGAACGAAAACGGGCGAAACGTTTCACATGCGAGCTAAGCAACGACCGGCGTTTGAATGGAATTTAAATTCCGATGAATAAACCTGCACCTGGTTCGTAACAGGGGGTCAGGCGTATGGCGCGCCAGCATAAGTTTAGGCACAGAAAAAAAAATTCTAATAGATCATTAAGCAAAACAGAAAATAGTGCTAAATTGATAACAAATTTAGTCCTAAATAATTTTTTAAAGGTAGGTTCTAGTAAACAAAATAAAAAAAAATCTTTTCAATTTATTTGGTTCTTTTTATTAACTTTTGGTATTATTCTTTTTTTTGTTTGTTGTTTTTTTTCTTATTGGTTGATAATAATGACGACTCAGTTTGATTTTATTAATCACTTTTCAATACTTTATTATTTTAATCAGAGAGCAAAAAATTCAGTCTGTATCATTTAGAGACTCAAATACTAGTGTAAGAATCTAATGGCAAAATATTGTATTCAAACTCTAGGACATTCCTTTCTAAGTCTTAATTTTCTTTATCACTTTTTATGACTTAATCCTAAAAATGTGTTATGTACAACTCGGTCCTCCTGACCGAGTTGTCACACTAATTATCTACCCTAAAGTGTTACAAGTAAAAAGGTTGTTTGTTTAGGAAAACTAAAAGGATGATAGTTAAATTTTTACGTATGTTTCCCAGATATTTCGTCATCAGGGATTCCCTACAATAAAACAATCAACTTCAACTACTTTTATAGATTGAATTTTGTCCATTTTAATCTCTAAAATCAACATTTTTACACAAATCTTAATTTATCAAAAATGTTATTTGAAAACGTTTCATCATTCGCAACTCGCTAAATTAAATTTGAAATTAGTCAAAAAATAAACGACTCAACCTATATCTACGTATTATACCAATTTATTAATTCAATATCTCCATTTTCAGACACTCAATCATTTTTCTATTTTGCAGAATCAAAGAGAAAAACTAGAAGGTCAAACGTCAAGAATTTCATATAATTCTGGCATTATTTTTTCTTATCGTTAGAATTACCTTGAAAAATCAATCGTTATCATCCATCGACGTTGAAAACTTTTAGCCCAGTTGTCAAATTGAAACTAAAGTCTGACGCAGTTGGTTATACCGTTATTGTAAAAATCTTCGTTTCGATATACGCCCGAACGTGAATGTTTCATATTTGTCATTTACAAAGTTCGCTCGTAAATTGGAATAAGAGCTCGGATCGTACATCAATTTCGTGTCGCGTACCTTAGAGGGACATAATTCCTCCACGCACGTAACAGCGCAGAAAGCAAGATGAAAACACCAACGTACAAAGAACGAATCAGACCCAAAGGACGACTGAAAAGCACGAAAGCGCTTTTTTACAAAGCATTGGTCAAAGTTCGCTTCCTGTCTGTCAACAAAACTTTACCCCCTTTTTCGTCTTTTTTGCAAGATGTACTCAAATGAGATGCCATTTCCCTACTGTTTCACACGCATTTGTGTCAGATGCAAAATAAAACAGGACTTTATGTAAAAGAATATTTAACAGCCATACTGTAACATTTTACAGACTCACATTTTAGTTCAGTTCAACAAAAAAGCGTACATTTTAATCCAACTTGATAAATTTCAGAATTATTAAAATTATTCAACTTTATAAATCAAATTCAACGTAATAAGAAATTTTAATATTTTAATTTCAATTTTTAATGTTATTTGGTTGGTTTGTTTTGTTTGTACAATTGTGTGAAAACAAATTGAAGAGCTTAAAATTTGTGACTGTTTTTTTAAACTGACGTTTGATGATTTTCATTGGCGATTGAAATATCTGACTTCAAGGTGACAACGTCTCTGTTTTCTAAGGTTTCGTGCAAAGTTGGCGAGAACTTGATATAGCGTTAACACACATGTCGCCATAAACGTTGCCCCGACGACTCCGACTTAATGAACCTCGTCATACTCTATCGACAAGTCGTGGGATAATCGCGGGAATTGATTCGATTACCAAACGCATGTGTCATCGTGACAAAAGAACCCACTTTTTTGAGCCCGAGACCTTGCTTGCCAAGAATGGCTACCTGACTTTTCGTTCTCAAAGGGAGCCCAATTTTGGAACATTTTTCACTTCAATAGATTGTTGTTTCTTTTGCATACAAAAGTCGTTTCATCACACCAAGCCAAATATTTCTTTCTGTCGCAATTATTTTCATTGAAAATATTCAATCTCGAATGAATATTATTTAATCGTTTCAACTTTCTTTTATTTGTTACATTTTATTCACGGTTGTATTTGAAATGATAACAATTTTTGTTTTTTTTTTCCATGAAAAATTGTCAATTGAGAAATGTCAACTTTTACCTTTGTTCGATTGTCAACAATTTTTTTCGTCGATAAATAAGAATGACAATAATGCAATTTAAATGCTTTGGGTGATTTCGGTATGTCATTAAATATATAAAATTGACGTGATAAGAAAATAGTATTAGAGAAACCAAAAATTCGGTTCCACAAATGTTAATGGAGGGACAAAAACTTGTTCAGAAATGTTTTTGTTCGTATTAATTAACGTATTTTTAATGGATTTTGAATAAAAAAAAAGTTCATACTGAGTGATATGATTCCGAAATAACGAAAGGAAATATCAAATTACCGTTGCGATAAGACGCCAAGTTTGGAATGAAAAGATTTGTTGAAAACACATTAAAAAAAATATCAAAATGAAAAACAATTCCGGCCAAAATATTGGTGCACAATTTCGAAGGTTAAAAACATTCGTCCCCGGCAATTCAGCAATAACTTTTTCAAAATATTTTATTAACCAAGTGAACCTATTTATATCAGCGTACTATTTTTATCGTCAGGAATTGAAATCAAGCTGTAGATAGAAACGCTATTTAAGAAATAGTAGACTGTACGCTGTTTATCAGTTCGTTAAAGCGTATTATTGAAAGATAATCGGACTTAAAATTTCATTCGCCTCGTATATATACACAATAGCAAAAATCAAGTCTGAAGAAAATTTCATTCAAAAACTAAGCGAAAAGCCAATTGTCAACACAATCAATGTCAAAAACAATCAACCAACAAAGTTTCAAAATTTTGAATTCTCATCAAAGTTTCATTTTGATTATTTCACGTTATAAATTAATTTCATTTTTTTTTTTTTTGTCACTTTCCCACTTTCATTTTGTTGATTGATTGTCAATGAAAATATTGACATCTCGTTTTCGTAGGCAACATTTTAGAACCGATTGATCCAAATCGCCTTGCATCCAGCGAAGAAAGAAATCTCTCAACGAAGAGGAAAGAAAAGTGCAGTGAGCGGGGGCATTTAACCTGAAAGTTGAGCGTTTGGAAACGATCGGAGGACTGGTTAGGTGGGACGCTTTATTTGTCTGTGTTTTCCATCGGCGACACGCACGGGCGTTTTCGTCATGTCGATATAAATTTTCTGTTTATCAGAATCGTCTGAGCCTGATGATTATCGCACGATCGCATTCCGCACCGACGACTTTTCGTCATCCAATGACATTCGCGCTTAGCAATAAACAATCTCGTGTTATTGTTCCGTTCAGATCTGTCTGTTGGAAAGTTTCACAATCAAAAATGCCGATGATTCTTTCACTGACAGATAGAACAAATAAAATCCAACAGCGGAGGGGAGACCGACAAACAAACAACGAGATGTAAACAAAAAAAAAATTCGCAGCAAACAATAAATGTAAACAAATCAAAAAAAGAAGAAGTAAACAAACGAGTAATTTGAGGTGATAAAAAAAGGAATGAAAGATGTAAACAAACAGAAGGGGCAAGAGGGGGAAAAAGATGGCGGCTCAAATTTGGAGGAAAGGAGCAATAGGAGATGTTTCGCGTGAAATGTTTTGAGCATGCGTTACGTAACGCGAATGTCAAAGCATACGGAGCGAAATGCGGCCGGAGTGTTGGCCTCGATTTGCGTTTAAAGGTCCAGGGGGAACGCGGGCTAACCTCAAAAGAGCGGGATGGGGGCGCAAATTTGAGACGGTCACGTGTCCGCGGGGGTGGGGAGTTGCAATTTTTAAGGGGAGTCCGTCCTTGTCTGGACAAGGACGGCGCAAAAGAGGTTAAGTCTCGGTTGCTCTCACCTTGTTGCGCAGATACTCGTCGATGGCACGCTGCGAGGAGTCCGTGAGCTTGACGAAGATGAGCGACTTGCGTTCGTTGAATTTAGTTTGAGACGACAATCCATACTGCGAGCCCGCCGACAGCGCCATTTCTGTCTCACAGGCGCTCCGCTCTCGTACCAGCTGACGTCGGCCGAACTGAAATTTAAAAGCAACACTGGCGTTGAAATGATCCGTGGCGATTGAAAGACGGGCGAAAAAAAGGCTGCCAATTGGTTTTGCGTCCGCACCAGAAGTTTACGTGACGGGCATGTATGTGTGAGTGACTGAGCGGCTGAGTATGCTCGTGGTTGGAGAGAAAAAAAAACGAGGTCTGCGACACACTAACCGCGGCACACTCGCGTTGTTTTTTTCTTCTCTTCGTTTCTTCCTTCTCTCTCGCGACGCTCCCGTAATCCGAATTCGCCCGGCGTGCGCGCACTGAACCACCCTCGGGATTGAGCGCCTGGACGTCACATATTAGCGCACCGACACGTTTCGTTTCGGATTTTCTCTCAATCTACAAGGAGGCGCCCGTGGCTTTCTGTCCACGGAACTAACACTACACACTTTCCAACGACTCTTCTGGCGGGCGGAGCTAAGCACGCCGACAGCCAATCGCCGTGGCCCGAGACAAGGTGGAGGGAAGGTGGCTTCGAGACGGCTCCGTGTTGTCACGTCTGCGTCCGGCTCGAAACTGCTGCATCCAGCCGCACCGACCTCTCAGCGCGATCAGCCGGCCCACCCTAGCGACATCTCTACCGACCAACTCGAAACGTTCAGTTATCACTGCTCTCGACACCCCCTGCCCTGCCCCGACCGCCAAAACCGTCGATAACAAACTAGAAACTTCGAACAATTGTTTATTTCTTGATTTTCCTTTCTTCCCCTCCTTCTCTCCTCTGTTGACATACGATTTCTACCACGCGATTTTATTTCTCATGTTTTAAAATCAGATTATCCTCTCTTGTTTTGTTTTATTATAAAAATGTTTATTCGTCTTTGTTTATATATTAATTTTTAGTTTGTTACTTTGATTCTGGTCTCGGTCAATTTAATATCAAACGATTTTAATTTGCTTTTGTTTGTTTGTTTGTTTTTTTAATTTTATATCCTTAATGCTTTGATATGAACAGAGTCTGTGTTGTTTGTGATTTTATTTTTGACATTTAAATGTCAAATTTTTGTTTTGGTTTAGTTACAGTTGTGCGAAGGACTTGTCCTGCAATGTAATTACCGCAATGTCATTTTTTTTCTGATCTTCTATTTTTTCAGTTTCTTGTTGATAATTAAAAATTGATTTGTTTACAAAAACGAGCCAAGGTCAGGGACTTGACTAACAATTGTTCTTATGACATGAAATGATTCAGACAAATCTTTTGAACTCATAAAGAATCGGCTGATATATTTTGTTTAAAGATAACAATTATTGTATGACCCTATGAACTTGGCTTGAAAGAAACCTAGCCTTTCATATCACGTCAGTCTTCAACTACATGGCATATGTCATGTGACTTGAAAAAATTTTTTTTCAATAATAAAATAAACATTTGTCATGTAAAATATTCAAACCTAATTATTATAAATGTTAAAATTGTTTATTTCCAGTAGATGATATTTTGAAGTTTTGATATAATTGTTGTAATGTTTTTAAAATCATAAAAAATTATGTTTTTTGTAAACAAATAGAAGATGTGTACAAATTGGAGGACTGGTTTCTTTTTCTTGTCATATTATTTTCTTCTTCTTTTCTTTGCTCCTTTGATTAATGCTGAAATTTAAATATAAAAAGAAAATCCAAATTTATTCAACAAATTGAAACAAATTGAATTTCAAAGATCAGCATTCATTCCCAACGAATAAATTTCATTTTATTAGACTTTTGAATTTCGTTTTAAATGAAATGTGCTCACAAAGAGGTGAAATGGTATTGACGAGACTGTTTATTTGATTTGGTCGTAAACTCAAACGTTAAAATTGATACTCGCAGATGCAAATGATGTTTTAGAAACTCGCGCGTATATATTACTTTTACCAAACGCGTGTTTACTCGTTATTTCAAATTCATTTGTCAGTTAAGAGCCCGTGCTCCAAAGTGGTAATGCGATTTGCAGACTTTTGACTCGCAAGCAACAGTTTTCAAGCGATACAAGAAAATGTAAACAAAAATTACAAATCAAATTTGTTTACACGAACAACAAAACTCTCAATGAAATAACATTTTTTTATTATTTACTGAAAATAATGTATTCCTTTTTTGTAATTCTTTTGTTCGGCAAATTGACACAACTGTTTGGAAAATTGAAACAACAATAATTATTTACAAGAAGACATCAAGTTGATATCGAAATTTAAACAAAAATTTGTGTACTTGTATTCTATAACGTTTATGTAATATCAGACCAATGTAGTTTCTGAGCAGATAAAACTGCACGAGGATGAGTTCAAATAAAAACATCAAACCGTTCGTGGAAAATGGTTTTCACGTTGGTTCTCATTATTGATTGGCACTTGCCGACGTCATATAAATTTGTAAGATGACGTCCGCGTTGAAATACCGAGGCTGACAGTGGTCCAGCGTAACATTTGCATGAATTACTCATTTTGATTAAAAATACTGTCACAACATCGGTCTCAATGATGGTACACTAATGCTTTCAAACCTGCTGCCATTTAGATAAAACGTTTTTACGGTTATTAGTCTAATAAAATAGAACCAGCTTTTTTTTCCTCCACCTTCTTGCAATAAATAATTAATTTTTATATAACCCGAATTGTTACGTAAAACGCAGTTAAACTGAAAAATCGCTTTCTGTAGCTTTGAATTTGATTGTTCAATTTTTTTGATTCTCCTTATTTCTGAATATTTGAGATGTTTCAAGAAATCCCAATTCAAAAGAAACTCAACAAATTTGTATTACAGGTCTAGTTTAATTAAGCTGATAAAATATGCGACATAGCTCGAACGAATATTATAATTTCTCAATAAGAAATGTAAAAAAATGTGGCATTTGCGAGACACAAATTATTCGACCGCCTAATCTGGCTATTAATAACATAATCAAATATCAGCTGAGAATTATCGCCGTGAGGTATCATTTTGTGAAATGAAACTTGAGTTTCAACTTGTGAAAATCGCTTTAAATAAAAACAAAACTGGTAAACGAAAAAAAAAAGCCATCAATATTATTCTTCCTTTTCCTTTCATATATTTCTCATTTCATTTTGGACAGTAATTTTGTTCAATTTCGACACGCGTCTTCATCAAACATTTGGACTCTGAATATTCAGAAAAAAATTTCAAGTTTAAAACCACCCGGTTGATAACAAAATGTCAAACCGCGAGATAAAGTTTTTTTTTGCGATGAGAAGAAAAAACGACTTAACGAGGCGTGTTGAAAATCGAGCACGTTCGGGTAATATTTAAAAGCCAATCAAATTTCATGGTTTCATTGAAATTACAAAAATTGAATAGGCGGAAAAAAAGAATGCGAGAAGAAAAAGAAAAAGTCGCAAAACTTGCACGGTCTGTCAAAAGGAACGTTAAAAAAAATTCGACGTTTTTGTTTCGTAACGGATGGATGACGGAATTACGTTAAATTAACACATCGATCGACGCGGGGAACAAAAAATGTAAATAAAAATATGTCAGCGCAAAAACAGGTTCCCGACTGGCAACTGATTGAAAAGTTTGATCTCCCGGGAATGGGAATGACAATTTTCGTGAAACGCACCGCGACAAAAGTTTTTCCTTTCCTTGAGCACAAGAAATGATCGGCTAATTTAAAAAGAAAAAAAATCAAAAAAAGAAACAACAAGTTGGCTTCATCGTCAACGGCCGACTTACTTGAATTTTGAAAACGAAACTGGTTACCAACTCGGGACGATCTTGGAACAATCGAACGACGGAGAGCGTAACATATTGGTGTAATCAAAATAACTAAACGCCAAAAAAGTATGCTTCTTCGTTGGTGTTTGAAACAAGCTGATCGGTGCTTCTGAATGAATTGCAGTATTGTGGCTGTGCGCATGCCCACTGGCGCGCCGGTCGATCGCCATTGCATCGTCTGCTGTTACAATGTTGTTAATTTCGTAGGACGAAAAAAGTCGCGAGCCCGGCTCGAACCCGACGTGATACCGACGATGTGACACGCGCCCGACAATTGTCAAACATTCCACGACCATCTGAGCCATTTTTCAACCGTCAAAATGTCCGCCAACAACGCAGACGAGGTATGTTTTGTTCGCTCCTTTGGCTCTGCCTCTCGATGCCACATCGTCAACTCAACAATCCCGCATAATTGCCTAGCCTTTACTCAAATCTACTCACACAATTCAGCTGTCCGCTACTTTTCCATTATCGAGGCACTAATTGGTCGCTCCTTTTTCTCTTTTATTTATAAAATTGATTATATCCCAATCTGTGTAGTTCTACTTACACGGTATGTATGTGACAATCTCAACGATGCTCATGACATCTGTCGACGGAAAACCCGATTTAATGAATTTTAAATGATCTTTCATGAGTCATTAAAATGACACTCGTTACAAAAGTAAACAATAAATTGTGTTTCTAGGATATCTCTATTATAAAAACATGTTGAACTAATTTACAATGTCGACCATTTTTTCCCAACAATTTTTCATTCCAATAACTCAATGACAGATTTGTTTATCCATTTGCAAGTTTTTTTTATAATTTTCTTTTCTGAATCGAATAAAATCTGTCAGCAATAATATTTATATTTATTCTTAAAATTTAAGAGTCGAATTGAAAAAAAAAGAAAAAAAAATAGAGAAGAGGGAAATAAAAATATAGAGTGTGGTTTATAAATGTTTTGTATTGAATTCATAAACAACCGTATCGAAAAGTATGTTCACCGGATCAGCAAAAAGTTCGAAACAAAGCAAAGAATTAGAAAACATTATATTTAAGATGACGAATGACAGTGAAATTGTTGGCAACAGTTCTGAGAAACCAAACGCAGAAACAGATAATGACGTTACAAATCATGAATACGGTTCCGAATGTCTTTCCATGGGCCGATTCAAAACATAAATAACATTTCTCAACTTGGTACTGAGAGCGAATTTAGATAGAATTCTGTTGGTTGTTTCAGGTCTTGGCGTTAAAGGAAAAGGGAAATTCGTGTGTGCGTGAAAACAAATTTGAGGAGGCGATGCTCCATTATACTCATGCTCTGAAACTCGACCCGCAAAATTATTCCCTGTACAGTAACCGGTCCCTGGTATTTTTGAAACTACAACAATACCATTTTGCAATGGAAGATGCGATTATGACAATTCAACTCAAACCGGATTGGACCAAGGTGTGCACCAACTTAAACACATCATTCAAATTATTCAGCTACTGATTCTAATGTTCAATCATTCAATTAGCCCAACAAGAAGTTTCTAGCTGATTTAAATTTTTTCGTTTTGTACTTTGTCTTATGAAGAAAATGTATCAAAATATGGTTCTGTACAAATTTCTTTTTACATAATATAAATAATGATGTATAAAAAATAACTTTTATTCAGTTGATACTGGATTAAAGTATCAACTATAAAAACTTACAATCATTATAATTCTATATTAATACTCAGAATTCAAGAATTCAATATCATAAATTAGAAATTCATTTTTATTCTTCACTGTCAAAAATTTTTTTGTATATTTAGTAAACAAATACAGTGACAATTTAATTCTCCTTATTTCAGTTGCAAAAGTATAACTATCCTTGTATGCAGAAGTATATTTTTAAATTAGTTCAAAATACATATATTATTTCTATTTCAAATATAAAACGGAAAGATTTTGTATAAAACTCATAAAAAATTAACATAAAAACATATAGTAAATAATTCTAACAAATTTATAAAATTTACATAGATTTTGAGACATATTTTCATCCGTGTGGGAAGAATTACTTTCAAACATTATGCAGTTTTGTTATCACAATTATGTATTCTTATTTATTATCCAAATTGTAAAAAAAAAAACATGTTTTTGAATGTGTAAAGTGTTGAATACAAAAAACACAAAGTGAAAAGCTTTTAAATGCTACTAACGACGGAAATATTATTATTTTATTAGGGTTATTTTCGAAAAGCCGAGGTAGAATCGCAGACTTTTCGCTTCAGTGAGGCACTTCAGTCATATGGAAAAGCACTTGCACTGCAGCCAAACGATCCCAGTATACTCGATGCTATGAACAAAGCATCCAGATCACTTATCAAAGACAGAAGAGGTATTTCATTTAATTGATAAACGTAATCAATAGAAAAAACTCTGTCGTGGTGTTTTTGTTGCATACAATTTATTGCTAAAGATATCCGCAAAATGACAATAACCAACCTTATCGATTGTATTGCAATTGAACAAAATCAGAATGTTTTTTAGATGGACGTAACATTGTTTTGTATAATAAATTGGTTTGTTAAACAATTCACGTTTCGGTATCCAATTTGCAATCGAATTTTTGAATGTGGGCACAATTTTAAATGGATTTTTGTCCTTTTACCTGTTTTTTTTGTTTGTGTTGTTTAGATCAATTACAAAGTCACAAATCAAGTGACATCGCGCGCGAAGTAATCAATACCGTTTGGAGATTTACACGTAGTACAAATAATGTGACTTGATATTATTTCAGCCGATCAACAAATACCATGGCTCGGCGCTGGAGTTGGCATTATTCTTGGTGTGATAGTGGTAATTGCTGACTACGTATTTACAAACAAACCAACGCTGACGGTAAATGACTTATGATTTATCTATATCTAATTTTTTTGTCACAGAGATTACTATTAGTTGTATCTTAATGTCTCGATGAATATCAGTACGAACTTCTACGCGGTATGATTTCATCATTTGCTGGAAAACTTATCAAAAATTTAACCACTGTAGCATAAACTTAAAAACACTCAGAGTTGCAAAATTTACTAATAATTTTTCTATTTGATTTTAATCTTTTTGGAATATGTTTACATTATGTTGACTTATTATTTACTTGACTTTTTTTTCTAGCACCCCTTGTTAATGGCATCTTTGACGATTTCGATAGCTATGGTAGGATTCGGCATTGCCAAAGGTTTTCGTTATTTTGTCAAGTGTCAAAGGAAATCATTATTAGAGCCGCCGATAGATTTATTAGGCCAGTGTGAGGAGGACAGTCAGAAGGCTGAATCCGAAAAAGTTGAAGAGAAAGATCGATATCCTAAGTACAGTAAAGCTCAAGCTAGACAGAGGTTCAAGAAGGGAAAGTCATAGCGCAACTTCGGTACCGAGCAAATTGTTTGTACATGCATTTCAAAGCCCGATCACTACCTTCTGTAATTTTTGCAACGCTTTTTCAACTTTTACAGTATGTACTATATAAGATCAAAATATCAACTGTAGTCAGCCACAGACATTTGTAAAGTCCAGCGTAATTTTTGCAAACAAATTATTT
This sequence comes from Trissolcus basalis, assembly GCA_025266255.1. Taxonomy (NCBI): domain Eukaryota; kingdom Metazoa; phylum Arthropoda; class Insecta; order Hymenoptera; family Scelionidae; genus Trissolcus; species Trissolcus basalis. The sequence continues at coordinate 25,094 of JAAMPD010000968.1, forward strand.
AAGTTATATTTGATTAATCAAGTAAATTTGTAACCAAAAAGCCAAGTCCAAAGATTCGAGTTTGATTGTTATTTTTATCGGTTTAATCACTTGCAAAAGATCGATTGGACTTGAAATTCTGTGGCGAGTTTACTCGTCATCACTTTTAACATTTTGTACGTAAACTTTTGCACGGATTCTTACTCGATGATATACAAATTAAAATTACCGTAATTCATACTAGAACTTTCATAATGACATAATTATCAAAATGATTATCAAAAGTATAAGCATGTATTAATTGAGCATTTCTATATATAAAAAGCGCATGGTACGATCTGTGATTAAAATTGTACATGTATAAATATTTTAATACGGCAAATTTCGCGTTTGAATTGCAGCTAAAGTCATTAAATCGCGAGTACACGTTTTCTATACACTGTGAATCTCAATTGCAAAAATTTGTCATTACATGGCGTCCGTTTTGTAGTTTTACGTATAACTGATGTATCACCAAGATAAACGTTGAATAATGCAATAAACGTAATTCAAAACTGCCAGTATTGTTGCGAAGCGATCACTTTGAGCCAAAACACGTTACATTTTTTTGTGTGTTCCAAATTGAATTTTCGTTCATGAAGGCTTTCATTTTATTGCTGTTTATTTGCGATATTTCGGTGCCAGCTACGTTTTGCTGTAATACAAAAAACGAGATGATTAATATTCCATCAGCGTAATTATCACGTTATGAATCAAGGAGGGCGTAAAAAAAATGAGCCAGTGAATAATATTAAATGTAACAAAATGTCTGCGCAAATCGGATTACCTCGAAACTTGTTACGGAACGTGAGATGAAGTACGTTCATTGTTACAAAGAGGCATTAGTCACAAACGTGACACTGCAACGAATTTCACGACAAATTTTCTCGACTTTTACATGCACTCCTGTTTGCACACCCAAAGAACCAGTTTAGCAGGCCATATTAAAAATCTCGTGGCTTACACTTTGTCCATCAGAAAACAACTGTTTTAAACGTTTATATAATTTTCGTCTTCATTTTCAATAATTCAAAGAAACCCCGTTTTTTATTTCTAACATCATGATTCTCATTTCGTCGATATATTTTCTACGCCAACTCTTAGCAGTTTTTTTGCCGACGTTTTATGCCAGGCGACATTAAATTCCGCTAACTTGTATTAGGTGAAATATCAGAGAGTGTACATTGCGATTAAACGCTAACTTGGATTATGAAATCATGGCCGTGATAGTTTGCCGTGATACGAATGATAGTTTGGAGTGCAATGAAAAAGTTTTTTCATCTCCGAAGTTGGCAATTTTTTGTTTGGATTAAGTTGATTAAAATTAAAAGGAAGCAAACGAAAACTTTTTGATAATCAATTTATTATTTGTTGAATTTCGCAGTCAATTGGTTTTTATTCAAAAAAAATATATGTTGAAATGTATTCAAAAGTACTCTAATACGATAGAACGAGAGAGAGAGAGAGAGAAAGAAAAAAAAGTGGAAAACTCGTTTGTACTCTATTAAAAATATGATATAAAAATAACATTATGTGAAAGATGTCTCGTTGAGGGAATAAAGTGTACTTTGCATCGCCCCTGTGGCTATGCAACCAGCCATGAATGATTAACTCTTACAGGGACAATAACCACACGCTATAGTCTTTGCGTTTTGTTTTGTTTGAGTTACACATTGCTGTTGCATTCGCAACCAAAATTGAGATGAGTGAACTGTTATCGCTGAGAGTTGATATTAATTAGAAGTGGAGAAGGAGAACGATGAACCGGTAGTTTTGAAAGTTGATGATTGATTTAAAGAATCTCAATTCAAGTAGTTTCAATTTCGATTTCGCTTTAAAGAATATAATTGACGCGGATAGAATATTCATCATACACACACTCGCCCAATCAATAACACTTTTGTACCGATGAAATTCGATTATTATTATGTCCCGTATAAACCGACGCTCGAAATATCTTTTTTGGCATTGGCGACCGGAATGTTTTCGTTGTTGTATGGACGTTTAGTTTTCACTGACAGCTCCCCACAACTGTACGACGTTTTTGTTCCAATTCAAAGTTATTTTATGTTTAATTGCACTTTCATTCGCAGTTGTCAATTGAAATTCAATTATTGATACGTCATATTTTTCATGCGACTCGTTTTGTTCCATCGAAGGATCATTTGATCTTGCTGTTGTAAATTGGTGTCATGCGATTATTCATCAAAGTTCAATGATCAATTATTTATTACGATATTCATCGGATCATTGTTTCCAAAACTCAAATCACGTTTCACGACAACCTTTCTTTTTTTACTTTCAACTCCACTTTTAACTTATTCTTTTATTATTAATTGAATCCTGTCAATTATAATATTCTATTTTGTAATCTATAATTTATATTCTTCACGTGTACTTTACAAATTATACAATTCAGTTGAAACATTTATTCGGAAAACATTTTTTCGAATAATTATTAATTCATAAACAGTATTATCTCAATGTGGCATGGACTAGAATATTATTATTATTGATATTCCTATTATGAAATATAACGTTTATCGGAAATGCTGGTAGGATGAAAGGGTTGTCTATCTCCAAGGGTGGATGGAATATGAATTTAACATTTACATATACCGTCTACCGCAATATTTTGCAAAACCACCTTGGACGTGGATCCTCTTCAAAATGTAATGTTAATAGTGATCTTAAAATTTGCATATGAATAATTTCGGCTCGTGAAAATTTCAAAATTCCTTGCTAACTCAACATTTTATTTCCAATTAGTCTTAATGGTCCAAAAAATTAAATATTAATTTCACTTATACTTAAAGCAAATTCATTAATTATTCAGATGTTACGTTAACTTAAGTTTTGAGTTTAATCGGGTTACTTTTCGAACCAAGTTTTTCAAACATAAATTTTCTGCAATCAGAGAAAATTTTTTCAGTAAATTATGGAACAGTGAAAAAAGTAAATGAATAAAAATGATGTTTCTTATTTGAAAAATTGTGATTGTAACTTTTGTAATTACAGAAGAAGCTTCTTTTATTGCTATTTTATATTATTTTCAGCCCACTTTACGATTGCAGAATGCTTCTATTTACATTTAGAGCTGGAATCAAAAGAGCAATCCTATTCAATGCGATATAAATGCTCGCACCACCCACCGAGGGTGAAAAACGATTGTTCGCGCAATATGATAAAAAGAAATCCGCTCCGCCGTGTTTCAGAGATAAATTTAGAATTTACACGATATAAGTAAAGAAATTCGAATCAGAGGGATCCTCTTTTAAATTACAAGCAATATTTTCACTGTATCTTTTTTTTAAATTTATCTCCTTTTTTTAAATAAAAAACGAATTTGTCAATTACAAGAATTTTGTCATTTTTCAACTAATAGAGAACCATTTTTCTTCACGAGACCGGGATTTATGTATTTTGCACATTTTTGTACAGAATTTTTCGTTTTTGATTATAAAAACATTTCATAAAATTGAAACAGGATGAAAATTTGGTTTTCATTTTATCAATTTGGCTAGCCCGTAACCTATGCATATTTCAGTAGTCACATGCTGCTCTGAAATCTTTAGAAGAACACCTTATACGGACTTACGTTACGCGCCGCTTTTGTTGTAAAAAGCGTTGGGACAAAAAATGTCCAAACTATCGTGTTTTTAAAAGCAACCGCAATTTAAACGAAAAGTGCAAGGGAACATGATACTGCATAAAAAATTCTCTACCAAACGTATAATATTCTTCAATAAAAATGATTTGAATAAAAAAAATGGGGAAAAACTGATGAAAAGGAGAATTTACGAGATGAAAAATTCAAATTAAGATCATTCTTTCATTTTGTGACGAATTTTCTGTTATAAATTTATAATTGACATTGGTGATTAGCTTTGATGTCATAATCGCTACGGTTGATAACTATTCAAGAAATGATGCTAGCGTGCACTCGGTTGTGCAAAGTAAAAATTCTCCACAATTCGAGCACCTTTGATACAACTTTGATGATTTATGTAAGGATGAGACCTCGATGAATGTTTGACGAGGGTGCTTGTCTATTTTGAATGATACTTTTCGTCAATGATTCTTGTACTTTTTGTATCATTTGAGCTTCAAGGGCAATCGTAATCATCCCCCCCCCCCAAAATACTGACAAATTTTGCCCTCGCAGTTTATTTTACTTTATAATTTTATATTTTCATATATAAATTTGTATCGAAAATATCTCCTCTGGGGTATTCAATATCAAACATTTTTTAACAACACGAAATATGTTCCCTCAAAATTTGCAGCACATTCAAAAAATTGTTACACAAATTGAAAAATTTATTCATACAAAAAATATCGCACTGAAAATTTAATGAAGGAATTAAATTTGATTTAGGAGAGAATCATAAGTCAGGTCGAAAAAAAAGCTTATTTGCTGAAAATTTCGCAGCTTCAGCGTATCAAAAGTTCAAAGGATCCGATAGGAAACTCGGTAAATGTGAGTGAAAACTTTTTGATCGATAGACCGAGCTCTAAACTAATAATCCAAAGCTCATAAATTACCGATCCATATTTATACATCGCACCGTGAAAACATTTCATCTCATTTACCCATGTAACATTTCGTGCATGTTTTCGTTTTAACAAACACAGAACGGCACTATATTTGCAACAAACATTTTTTCCCCGCAGTTTTTGTTATTCTGAGAAAACGCGTCCCACCTGTTCAATCAATTTGAAAAACTTCTCTCCTCTCGACTGGCAACTTTGCGTCCTCCAAAATATAGACGGAACAAATTTTTGAATACAAATTGGCGTACCGAGACAAGAGCCGGGGACAATAACAATGAGAGTAAGTTTCAAAATGCTCCGCATTCCATTATTTATGTATTACTTTATAATACTTGCGGAAGAAATAACAAAAGTATCCGGAGGTAAAGAAACGTGGAGAAAAACACCTGTGCTGATCACGACAGTAGCCGATCTTTACGTGGGCAGACAGGCAGGGAGTAAGGGAGGGGGGATGCAACAAAGTTGCATTCTATAGAGGAGAAGAAGGCTTTTCTCAATAATGGTAATATGGATGATACAAAGAAAAATAACTCGCAGGCTCGTTCAAAGTCATTTACCTTAGTTGAAACTCGAATTTTGTCACGCGATCAAAATCCCTATTAATAAAGTTGATGCCTTAACAAATTTTAATCTTAAAAAAGCAAGACAAAAAATAGAACACATACATTTATATAATTATAACTAGTGTGTTACATATGTTGATGGCATGTGTTATATATGTCAATTGTTAATTATATTCGAGATACTAAATGCTCGACTTGTATATCTATATCTACATGGCAATTATTTAATCAAAAGTCTCTATTCTCAGACGTCCAATCTGTTTTATAATTTGCAAAGCCAGAGAGAAAAACCAGAAGATGAATTTAGCAGAAATTCATCGGAGGAAAAATGAAATGAAAAGTTATGAACAAAAATGGATAATATGATGGTTTGTAATTGATAAAAAAAAAGAAGAATGCGGATAGAGAAATAAGTGTCGGGGAGGGGAAAATAAGAAAACGGTAATGAACGTTTGATATTAACGAGAACGAAAAGCGTATGATTCGTTCTAAAACCCCCGAGTTGGTCCATTACTAATTCAGCGAGCTCTCGGCTTGAATATCTCCTTATATATGCGCGCTGCCACTCATTATGCAGAGCACACAGTCTATTACATCGATCATTCTGAAAGAGGAGAAATGAAATCAGCAGTTAAAATACGTGTTTTGCGTTAACCGATGGCGCGCCGGTGTCGTCGCTAAGTCGCGTGACGGATTTTGCTCGTGCCGATTGATCGTCAATTTGCCATCGCGAAAAATAAACATTCCAACTGGCAACGTTTTGAGACCGTGTATCACTGTGCGACACCGCTCTCCAAGAGCTGCGAAAATAATTAAAAGAATTCCTAGCTGCGGCGCATGCGCGCGCAGGGCCCCGCTCTCGGTCTGCCGTACGTTTTGTAAAAGCACATTTTCTCAGGAGCTATCACCTCCTAATGCTCCCGCGTACCATCATTTTTATTGCCCTTATTTCGTTTATGCGAAACCGTTCCATTTGTCCTGCTAGACTTGATACTCTGAACCTTATTTACTTTCCCTTCAAAATATAAGAAAGTTACACTTTTGTTTACTTCTTTTCAAAGTCGATATGTACTGAAGTCTCTAAAATATCATAAATTCATTACAATGCAAAAATATTGTTCACAAAAATTAAACAGTAATTTGTTTCTAACATTTTTATTCCACAAAAAAAACCAATCAATTTTTTATTACGCAATTGTTTTTTAATGTAATACTAAATAATGTTCACCTTATTTATCATTTCATAATATTATTAAAAATACTATTTTGGTAAAACGGTTTTTTTTAATGAGCTATTAAATTTATATACAAAAACTAAAGAGGATAGTGATCATTTTAATAATAATATTTTTTTATTGATATTTTTGTTGTTTTTTTATTGAATACATTTTAGATAATTTTAGATTTGTTTTTAAATTGAAAAAATAGAAATACCACGTTTGAAATAACAAATAAATAACAAGGATGAAGATATTGTCTGTAACATTTTAGGGATCGTTCAGAAAAAGTATCTTTTTGAACGCGAACAACTTCCAGTTCGTTCTATTCATCTAAAATAGACATTTTCAGTTCGCGTATTATCGTTGGACATGTAGTTTACACATTCGACTGGATGCTCAGACGCGAAATTATAAAATATTAAAAAAAATAATAATACAAATAAAAATTCTATCCGAAGTGTAAAATTTGCCCCAGTTTATTTTCAACTTCCATTTTAAATGTTTTTGGTTGTTTTATTTTCAAGTTTTCTCATCAAAAAAGCCAAAATCAAATTCGAAAAACAAATTTTGGCAAAAAAACTTCAGAAACGTTAAAAAAAAAAAAAAAAAAAAAAGAAAACGGCAAAAGTAAAGGCAAATTTTCCAGCACAGTTCATTTACAAACGAAAAACTAATATTGATTTTGCTCACCCACGCCGGCTTCGTTAATAAAAATCCAAAATTTTTATTTGATTACATTCTGATCTGATAACAATCTAAAGAAAGGTTGCGTTGATTCAAACTCGTTTGGGTTTTTACCATCCATCAGATAATCGTTTTTACTTTCAGTTGAACAATTTATATCATTGTGTTGGTTCTGATATCGCTGAAAGACTGAGCAAAATGAAACTAGGAAGTACTAAAAAAATGAAACAGAACAATAAAAAAATAATAACAAATAATAATAATAATAATAATAATAATAATAATAATAATAAATATACAACA